>JABCQV010000299.1:0-62755 GCA_013186375.1 Fusarium aywerte
TCTTGGTCCTGTCCAACCTTGCCTTCCCTCCCTTCCCCTCGCAGGAACATTTTATTAAAAAAAAATTCTCTTGGCTTCCTTCTAATCTTTGCTTGAAACGAAACTGAACTTCCGATTCCAATCTTCATCTCCCATCCTTTCCCGCCGGTCGAGGGTTGTGATGCGTTGATATTTCTCTCCTTCAACATCCATTAATCGAAGCTCATCTCGTTCGTTCATTCAGACAAAGAAAGTCTAAAAGAAAACAACCGCTTTCACAACAAAAATGGCCGTCGCTCTTCCTCGGCGATTTTATTCGCTGCTCTGGGTCGCAATTATTCTTACGCTCGTCGTCTTCTTCATCTTCCTTCGCGAAGATACCTGGTCGTCAATTCCTCGACCTCCCAGCGGCTGGAAGATTCCCTTCACCACCGACGATGGCGTCCTCTCTTCGTGGATGGGTGGTAGCAAGAAGCAGGCCAAGGACCCCAACGAGCCTCTGCGCATCATGCTCGTAGAGTCCTCCGGTACTCACGACGAAGTCGCCGCTGCCCTCATGCACGCCTTCGGTGGCCAAGAAAACTCTCAGCTCGATGTCTTCTTCGCCAACCAGCGCTTCCACATGCAGGACATCATGGCCAACTTCACCCTCCCCGCCAACATCACCATCAACAAGTGGGACAAGTTCGCTAGCGCCGTCACAGAGAACCCCCCTCATATCCTCGTATCCACGACCTGCGAGTTTGACCTCGACCGTGGCGCCGATCCTATCGTCAACCTCCTCAAGACCGCCAGCACTCACCTGTTCTGTACCATCCACCACGCCGACCGATGGGCTCAGGGCAAGTACGTCCAGGCTGTCCGAAGCTTTGCTGAGCACCAGCGTGTCGACTTTGTCGGTCTGAGCCAGCACACTGTTGACTACTTCCTCAACGACACTATTCCTAAGTGGCACACAGCTGCCAACCTCACCACTCGAGTTATTCCCCCGGTCTACCCCGTCCAGTTCAGCGACCCTGATCTTCAGCCTGGTATTTCTCTGTCTCTTCAGGGTGATTACTCTTCCGGCCGACGTGACTACGACGGTATCTTCAACCACCTTGGCAGCGTCGTCCGAAAGGCCAGCGAGGAGACTGAGAGCCACAAGCCTACAAACGTCAGCCTTCATGTTATCGGGCACGGTACTCCTCCCAAGGTTCCCGATCAGGTCAAGGACCACGTCTACTTCGACCAGGGTCTCTCATACCCCGATTTCTATACTCTGCTCTCCAAGTCGTTCGCCCTCCTCCCTGCGTTCGCCTCCGACACATACTTTGACCGAAAGGCTTCCTCTACTATTCCCGCATCTTTGATCGCTGGTGCCCCCATTGTTGCGTCAGAGGAGCTGCTCAAGGCCTACTCCTACATGCCTCGCGAGGCTACATGGGTTGCCCGACCCGGCGAGAACGAGATGGACGTTATTGAGCGAGTAATTGATGACCGAGACGGCTTCCTTAAGCGAAGACAAGCTGTGAGGGATCTGACAAAGAAACTCCTGGAGGATAACCATGCCAACACCAAGGCCTGGATTGAGGAGGCCTTTGAAAAGTACAACAACAACTAAGTACGGGGAAACGCGCAATTAGATATGATTTTACTGGGATTTTTGCTATTTTGCTTTTCATTGTACAATTACGCGGCACCATTTCAAATGATCGGGAATCAGGGATGAGCGGCTCTATGATTCGAGAGTTCTTTTTTATTTATTACCACCCATGCATGAACAAACATTCTTAATATACGGTTTCTCAAGTACATTGAAAGAATGCCAAAAAATACAACCACGAAATACCACTTATACCCCAGATTTCCTCCCGCATTCCAGTGATGTCAGTCTTTCCATGTCTTGATTTTGATTGTGCAGCGGGTGGCTGGCGGGAGTCTCAAAAACCATGCTCCCGCAGACCGCATTCTTGCTTCTCCCTTTGCGCCAGACTGTCGAATCCGGCGCTTTGGACGTGGAGAGAAACAGTGCATCATTATTGCAGTATTACGACGCCACCAATCAATAGTCCCGGTTATGTGAGGAACCAACAAATCTAAAAATGTCCGGTCTGAGCCACCCGTGTTTAGATGGTCAGTGCCATTCTTCAACATATTTACGTACACAACGTCAATCAACGAACCAAAAGATTAAATATTTATGTGCTTTTTATTTGCAAGTCTGTCTCTCGTTGCGCACTGCTGAGGGACAAGATGGGCTAAACCAGATACACCCAGATCGCATAGTATATCGTGTCTATGTCTAAGGTATATAGAAGCTGGGGGAAAGTTTACCAAAAACATCGTCATCCAAACACCTGTCATGATAAAGCCGCCATACCCAAGAACGAGAAAAGGAAATATAGGAGATGGTATATAGGTGTTCATGTATATAGTAGATAGGAAGTCCTATGACTTGACATCTTTGGCTTCTTTGTTGTCAGTCATCTCGGCGCGACCCTCCTCTTCGCGAGGAAGGAGCTGGTAGCTACCAGCGTTCTTCTTGGCCTGCTGGTATCGGTCGCGAGCCCAGCCATAGAGGGCACTTCCAGTAAGAATGAGAGCCATGCTGCCGGCACGGTCGGCAGTAAGGATCTCACCGAGGAGGACAACGGCGAGAGAGCTCTGGGCGACACCTCGGGCGGCGGTGACAATCATGTGAGTGGTCGGGCTGGTAACCTCGATCTGCATAAAGGTGGCGATGGTAAGGAGGAAAGCTGAAACACCAGTCAAACAGGCGGAGCTGAGGAATTGGCGGGCGACGTCCATGGACTCGACAGTGAATAAGCTGCTCATGGTGCTCATCTCACCCGAGAGAGGGAAGAGAGGAATATAGAAGAGGACAGCCATGCAGTTGGACATCCAGACCATCTGCCACATACCCTCCTGGCTCTTACCGAGGAAGCGCTTAACAACGACGGACTCGACGGCGGTGGTGAAACTGGATCCGACACCGAGCAGGACACCCTTGCCTGAAGTGAGCATCTGGCTGTAGTCGGCCAACATACCAGTTCCGAAACCAGCCATGACCATGGCGCAGCCGACGAGGGAGAGAGGAGGGTAGTAAGGACGAGGTCGGAGAACCAACAGCGACAGGAAGAGGGTGAATGGCAGAAGGAGACCACGGGCGATTTGGTAGACGGAGGCGTTGACTGAAGCGAGACAGTATGTCTTGGCCAAGATACCTATGAGACGAGCGACCGTGAGAGGTAGTAGGGCAATCCAAGCCTAGTGAATGTCCGTCAGTAAGAAGCCCTTCATATTGGAGGCATTGTGTAGTCACATACATTAACAGGTCGGTACAGCTTGATCCATCCTGTGGCTAATCCAATAACAGTGAGTAGCAAGACCTGTATCGTAGTCTGCAGAGCAAGCAATGTGACGGGTGCCTCAACGCCATTGAGGGCCGATTTGGAAAGAATAGTGCTCCAGATAGCACATGACGAATGGAAGAGTACCACCAGGGCGACTCTCATTCGTGAAGGTGGGGGTCGATTCTCGACCTGCGGTTGTTCGGCGGCTGCCATTGTGACAAGATATTATATTATGTCGACAAGATGTGTTTGAGTAAGATTCGTGCGACAGTGAAAATTGAAGTAAGCAAAGGAAAAAAAGAGTAGAAGAGAGTATAAGCAAGAAACAACAAGTTCAAGAGTGGGTAAACGAATGTCTGAAGCTGCTTTAGGCGAAGCTTCCAAGGGTCTTGGTCGTTGTCTCTATACGGACTACGAAAGCATGCAAAAGATAAGAAAAGAAACTCTTGTATTAAGAGGGGAGTCAAACGCGTGTTGGATGGGCTGTCCGGAGGTTTTGTTGATCGATCCCGCTGCTGAGTGTCTAGTCTATTTCCGAGCTAAGACGAGGACCCGGGATGCAGATGCAATACAATGCAGGACACGGGGTGGTAGGAAAGGGAAGTGGGCAGCCAATTGCCCATGGCTGTAAAGTGAAAAGGGGGTTCACTATGGATCGGACGCGTTAGCATGGCAGGGAACATGAGGAAGACTGGAGACCCGATGTCTGGCGCCACACCATTTAGCCTTGGTCCACTGCTGCTTCAATCTTGGCCTCATCTGAACTTGTCCAGTGACAATCCTCGAGGGCCATGTCCTTCCCTGTCGGCAATTCTCCATATGACCCCAGGGTCCCCAGTTTCCCAGCTTTTCTCTGAAGCACAACCGAAGTACCGCCATACGCCATGAGGGGGAGGCCTTAATTGCGCTGGGTCTGGAGATTCGGTTTTGGGGGCTTATTGTCGTGTTTTCTAACGGCATCATTAGTGGAAAACGACGGCAATGGCAAGGTAGAATGGGATGAAAGAAGCATTTGCAGATTCCAGGGAATCTTTTTTAGCACCGCGCTTACTTTAGTAGAAAGGGTGTGCATCTATCTAGGGGCTTAATTGGTCGGAGATATGCAATTATAGAGTTTTAGCTCTATAGTGACGTATGTAGCACTTAATCGATACATTATCCCCATGGAGGGAAATACAGCTGCTGATCACACTACCGCTCCTGCCTCTGACTGCATCTGTAGCGGCTGTCTTCCCTGTCGCAATGGTTCGTTCGCTGGAAACCCGCCCCTTACTAAAACTCAAACAAATAAGCCAATTTTTAAGTCTATGTGCATTTAGGGTGTTTTGTTTTAGTATTACCGCTGCAACCACCGGGGGACGGAACCCTTTCGTCTCGGTCGACAATTGCTGGTCCGGCTCTCTAGGTGGCTTCGCGAGTAATGTATGTGAGTGAACTGAAACGATCAACTAGTACAGTGAGTTACTCTAGAGCAGAATATCTACAGAAAGGAACCACTTGCAGGTGAAGCCAAGAAAGTCGTCGCAACCGAGCGCAAAGCCAAGCTCAAGAACCAAGTTTTTAATGCAGCTACCCAGAACCTTCTCTTTCTCTCCCGATTGCATCCAATTTCATTTTCCTGTCCACTTTCTGAAGGAAGGATGTTCTCCGTGTGATAATACCATAAAGTCGCCTCACTGGCTAGGTCCCGAGGCAGGATCACCAAGGAGTGTTTCAGCTTAAAGGGACGATCCAAGTAAGATCTTACCTTACGCGCGGTACTTGTTCCCTCCGTACTTCCTTTTTCTCACTGCAGTAATTACTTTTGCCTTGCAGTAAGCGGCAAAACAAATCAGGCTACCCCCTTGGTGACACAAGACATCGGACACGATTATCTACTGCCTTTCTTACCCTAAATGCCCTTTAAAATATCTACAATCGACTTTTATATTATTTTAATTACATTTAAATGCAATTTTCTCTAAAAAAGCTGAAATTTAGAAGATAATTATATTCTTTAGGGTATTGAATTAGGTCTCACGCCCGAAGTCTTACGCCGCCCCCTAGGCTACCTAGGGTTGCGCTATGGCATTGCGTTGCGTTGCATTGACATATCACTGCAGCCCCGATTGAAAAGAGCCATCTTCAGCGCAAAGGCAAGGAAAAAGTGGACAGCGCTTTGATGAAGATGGGCAATCGTCCCCGCCATTGCTGATTACGTGAAACCTGAGTAAGGACATTAGGAATCCCAGGATGGCAAATGCTTGCCAATAAAATGGTAGGTGCTTATTTGTCTCAATTATGTTTGCAAATATTGGGTCCGGATGTGGCCATTAAAGTAAAACATGAGACTTGAAGAACCTCAAAAGTGACGTGATCATTGTTTTGGGTTATTCTTGTTCTTTGTATTTGTATTGTATTCTCTTGTACTTTGTACTTGTGCTTTACAGCTTCGTGTCAATGCTTCGTGTAGGATATGCTATGTGTCTTTTTGCTCTGTCAATCTTTGCTCAACAGGCAGACATGACGGTGATGAGAGACCAAAAAATCTAAGATGCGGTGACGAAATTAACACAAAATGGTAGCGCCGTGCAGGGTATCCCTGTCCCGATCCCCATTCAAAGCTTAGTCCAGTGCCCCAAGCATACATGAGATGAGCCGAACCGTGCCATAGCCATGTTCCATCATGGCAAGAAAAACATGAGGCAACAAGTGTCCTCATCAAGATAACAGTAGTATCCCCTCAGCGAGGTCGGAACAAGCTTTCAACCCGAAACAAATAAACACCGATGGTAAAAATAACGAAAACACCCCAATGCCAGCTAGTGAAACATAAAATCTGGTTTCAAATACCAGTCCGTCATGATGACTTGGCGGCGACTGCTTCAAAAATGTTCTCGCCTTATGTAGAAGCCTCAGCCTTAGGAGTGGGCGCGGGCGTAATAGGATTAACAGCCCTCACACCGTCCTTAACCTCCTGCTCGAAGAACATACGAGCGACGTCAAAGGCAGAGTCGATGCTCTTTGTAATCTTGGTGCAAGCACAGTCGCGCGTCCAAGTGTTGTGGAAGTTGAGGTTCTTACCCAACTTACTGTCCATCAACACATGAGGTACGCCGATAACGGTGGAGAGAATGTGACCGTGAAGACGATCAGTGATAACGAAGTGAGCCGATCCGAGAAGTTCGAAGCCAGCTATCGACTTGGCCCAAGCACGCTGGTTCTTACCAGATTCCTTGTCGCCGTCGTCGTCGATTTCGGGGGTCTTGGTGAACTTCCAGTCCACCTTGTTGTATGTCACGTTGCCGATGCTACCGCCAAGGTCGACCTGGCCCTCGCCGAACTCGATGTTGGCGGAGTTACCATCAGAAATTTCGGCGTCCTTTCGGGCGAGAATCAGAATGTCGTGACTAGATAAAGTCAGCCTGTATTCACTTGCTGGAAAGCAAACAACTTACGTCTTCTTGGTGTTGTGTCTAAAGTCAGATCGGTTACCCCACATGAAAGCAATATCAGGAACAAGGTCGCTGACAATGCCATCAGTGTTGGCAAAGTTGTCCATAAGCCAATCGTAGCTGGGCTTGTCACGAGCAGCCAATTGCAAGTCGTGGTGCTTGGTGAAAGCCTTGCGAGTAGCCTCGATCCTCTCGGGGTTGCGCATGTAGATACTCTGGGGGAAAGCTCGGATGGAGACGTTCTGGAAGTTCTCAATCATGTTCATTCGCGAAGGTTGGTCCTCCCAGTAGTAATCGTTAAAGTTACCACCACCAGCCATGATGATACCAGAATGAGGGCGGTGCTCCTCAAGCTTCCTACGGAACTTTTCGATGTCGCAGTTCTTGTGCATGAAGCTGTATCACATTAGTATCATTGATGCTGTTCAACGTGGGACAGGTCTTACCGGCAAGCTTCCATAGTGTCGATTCCAAGGATGCTCAGTAGAATCTGCTGAGCAGACCAAATGGCAGCGTCACCCTTGTTCTCCGTCTCGAGATAACCCCAGATGTTGGCGTAACGAATTCCCTTGAATCTCTTCTGGTAGGCATGAATGAGGCGCTGCTGAAGGTCGTTGACAAGGTTCTCGCAGCCTGCTGTAGGCGGTCTCGTCAAGTCGTAGGAAATGTCTTTGTTAGGGTCCGTCGCATCCTCGGCGTCCTCCTCACCGGCTCCAACGGCGCCAGCAACGTCTGTGGGCTTTGGAGGTTCGTCAATAGTAGCATTGTCGCCTTTCAAAGGCCAATGCCAATCTGCGCTTGGTAGACGGTCCTTGAAGCTCTCAGGACCCTGATAAGAGACCAATAAAGCAAAGACGAAGAGCACAGCAACCACGGCTAGCGCGATGCGTGTGAAGCGGTTCATAGCCGGAAGCATGATGAACTCATAGAATGTATGTTAAGGTTAAGGTTATATTAAGGAGCGTAACACCCGGATATCTCTATCACGGGATGGTTAGTAAAGAGCAAAAACAAGATTGAGAGGAAAGGACAATGATGAAATGGAAGAAAAAGAAGAGAGAAGATCAAGTTAAATCCAGCATCTCGAAACGTCTTTGGACCTCAGATAAAAAAGAAGGGATTAGATGTGACCCCCCATCTAATCCTAGTTCCATCTCCTGGATACGCTACGGTACAGTCCTCCACTCGGGGTATTCGATGGATGCGTTCAAAATACGCCACGCGCGCCCGCCGCATCCATGACCCATTCATCATCAAGTGTCTTGGCAGGCAGGGATATCAACACGCTGTGCTTGTGCCTGAACCTGAGCAGCGCATCGCTGTAACCCCTTCCAAGCTTCGCTATTTATGTATCTATCCACTGTCTTTGTCTTGGACCGCAGCTGGCAAGTACTGTAGGCTTGGACACCCTCATCTCTAAGTAGGTAGTCACTATTCCCGAAAGGACGGCGCCGCTAGCGGGGTTATGCATATACACTGTAGATGCATTTAATGACTCTTACGCGGCGTTAGAAAACAGTGGGTATTTCCCTTACCGGGACATGTCCTTAGTCGAATCGAGTGTAGCCAAGTTAGCCAAGACTTGCTTGACAGACAGAAACCCCCTTTTCCTAGTTCTCACATTACATCGATTTGCCTTGGCTTGCCTTGCACCTCACAGTTGCAGTTGCACACCCTTCTTTTTTTTTATCTTGTAGTTTTATCCCTATCCACTTAACTTGGCATCTCCACGCTGGCCTTCTGGCAATTGACCGGATCGATTTAATCTGGAGACCATTTCACCACGGGCTCTCATTTCTTGTCTTGTCCCGCGCAATCGCTTACCCTCGTGGTCCCTTCTTGAAATTCGTCGCTTTACTGCCACACATTGAATTGACTTGAACGACTCTCGGCCGTTCGTCCACTCTTTTTCAAGACATACATCGTTTGCGATCGATCCCCCGACGCTACCATGGCCGACCAGAACAAGAAGAACGACGACTTCGTGGCTAAGATGCCCGAGGTCGCCAACGAGAACAACATTGGTGACGGCGAAAAGGAGAACGACACTCTCGTTGGTCGTGGTCCTGGCACTGATGCCCTCCCCGCGCAGCCTGGAGGCTTCATGACCAAGATTGAGAACAGCGGTCCTTTCTCTATCCTCGCCTACTGTCTCTCCTCTATTTCCATGACTGTTGTCAACAAGTATGTTGTCTCTGGCACGTCATGGAACCTGACTTTCTTCTATCTTGCTGTTCAGGTAAGTTTTCGCCGTGCCCCGCGTTTCAGGAATGAAGTCTAACTTGGTGTCCCTTTATTAGTCAATTGTCTGTATTGGTGCCATCACAGCATGCAAGCAGCTTGGTATGATCAAGTCCCTCGCTCCTCTGGAGATGGACCGCATCAAGAAGTGTAAGTTTCAGTTCCTGCGCACAATAGAGGGGTAATGGCTAACATAGTCGTTATCAGGGTACCCCATTTCGCTCGTCCTTGTTGGTATGATCTACACAAGTACTAAGGCCCTGCAGTACCTCTCTGTGCCTGTCTACACTATCTTCAAGAACTTGACCATCATTGCCATCGCTTATGGTGAGGTTCTCTGGTTCGGTGGCTCTGTTACCCCTACCGCTCTCTCCTCTTTCAGTCTTATGGTCCTGAGCTCCGTTGTTGCTGCTTGGGCCGATATCAAGAGCGCCATCTCCGGTGATTACAGTGCTACCACTGGCGATGATGATGCGCTTGCTACTTTGAACGCCGGTTACTTTTGGATGGCCATGAACGTCTTCTGCTCTGCTTCTTACGTTCTCGGTATGCGCAAGGTTATTCACAAGATGAACTTCAAGGATTGGGACAGTAAGTCATGACATGAGGCAACTCCAGCCAGGAAAGCCTTCCCTTGTCACAATCGCTAACAACTTCACAGCCATGTACTACAACAACCTTCTCACCATCCCTGTCCTCGTCCTTTGCTCGCTCATCACCGAGGACTGGTCCAGCGCCAACTTGGCCAAGAACTTCCCCGAGGAGTCTCGCAACCGTATGATGGTTGGCATTATCTACTCTGGTCTTGCTGCCATCTTCATCTCTTACTGCTCCGCCTGGTGCATTCGAGTCACCTCTTCCACCACCTACTCCATGGTTGGTGCCCTCAACAAGCTGCCCATCGCTGTCTCCGGTCTCATCTTCTTCGCTGCCCCCGTTACCTTTGGCTCCGTCTCCGCTATCTTCATCGGTTTCGTTTCCGGTATTGTGTATGCTTGGGCAAAGGTCAAGGAGTCCGAGGCTAAGAAGAACGCCCTTCCCACCGCTGAGAACCGAGATGCGTCAAAGTAAAGTTGATGTTGGATCGCAACAGCCAATTGAAGTACTTCCAACATACGCCCACAGCTATTTAGCTATTCTACCGCCATTCCGGCCAATCTTTCCTTCTGGTCTGGCTGGACCAGGAAACGACAATCATGTACCTTTTTCCACGGTGCTTGAACGACAAACGTAATGTAGACATTTTTTTGCTTTAACGTCTGAGCTATAGCTCGCAATTTTGATAGGGTTAGGGTGTCATTTAAAAGCGTTTATAGACCTGCTTCAATACAAAGTCTCTTAATTTTTGAACAGCTTCATACCGTGATCTATAACTTGTTGATACAAGTTATGAGGATTGAATACCAGGCAAAGCTCGAGCCCATGACGTCTACTGCCGTGTGAACATGGACTCAGCCCTGTGATTGCCAGGGCGACTGGTTAACGTTTAACAGCGTGTCCTTAGGCCAGATCTCACGGCGTGGCATGTTACACGATCGAAAGCTGCATAAGTCCAACGTTGCATTTCATGCATGTAGTGTCTTCACCAAACACTCGTGGGCTCCAGTCCCATAGCCAGTCCCAAGTCGTGGGAATATATTACTCCCCAGCAATCGATCTATTCAGATACAAGACTATCCACACCCTCACTCAATCACATGTATGGAATCTCTATCTCCATCTTTCAGAACATTTACACCTATCTTATGCTGAGGCGCAGCTTACTTTCAGCCGACTAGAAGTCACTTTCTTTTTATCTTACCCTCGTTTCAAGCATATGGATAGCCACATCGCATATTCCAAAGCTGACGTTAACACACACTTGTCGAGGCGCATTTCCCACACTGCCTGCTTCGTTCTTCACACCCCCCTTTCCAAAAGCACAGCCAAAGTGGCGCAAACCTAACGATTGTCGGAGAAGAAAAGGAATAGAAAAAAAAAAGCAACTGTCCGTTTTGAAACGGCACTTCCGGCCAGAATCGGTGATACGCACGTACAGTTGTCAAGCGGGAATAGAAAGGGGGGTTCTTACCCGCTACCGCTGACCTGGGTTGGACGATGCTATTCAGGTGTTTGATCCCGAGTCAAGTGGTGAGTGAGCTTGCTTGTTTAGCGGACTGCCGGACCCTGAGCTGGGAACGACTATATCACTAGTCTCAGTCCCAGGGAAAGATACAATTTCGGTGTATTCATAACGATTGTGTTAGTTGCTTCAACTATCTCCTAGTCTCGCGGTGCACCGGTAGGCTAGTGAGTGTAGTGCGAGATTGGAACTTCAGATGGAACAATGTGAAGCAAGCTAGTAGTGGTTGCTATCTGAGCTTTTGATCCGGTACATTGAGCGAGTTATCGCCCTTTGTTTGGTCTTTGGTCTAAAATCACTTCTTCTTGGCAGTCTCCTGAATGGAGAAACGACCAGCGTTGATATCTTCATTGTAAAAAGTGCCCTGGGACAAGAAGTCATTTGATAAAGAATTGGCATATAAGCAGCAGCGACATTCCCAGCTCACGAAAAGAGGGAGAGAGTCAAACGCAATCACAGACGTTTGAAACAGGTGGGTGAATCCAAGCCCAAAAACGTTCTCATTTCATCTATCAAATCAAAAACGTAGATTTCATTATACGCCGTGCCATGCCGTTCAATCAATAACAGGTTCTTCCTTGGAATCTGTTTAAACTTTTCCGTCCTAGTCCTTCCTCCTACGCAACAAACTCCTGCGCTCGAAGGCGCACACTATACGCTGATCGTTCTGAAGACGCTGAACTCCTCTCCTGTGGCGACCAAGCTTCCCGTGATCTGTGGGTGCCAGTGCACCTCCTTGGCATCCTTGAGGTAGTGCACGAACAGCAGCTGAGGCGGCACGTCCTTGACACCAGCTGTGTCCTTGCTCTCCTCGTCGTCCAGCTCGACAGCCAGATCCCACAGGGTGACGGTGTTGTCGCCGGCGGCAACGGCAACAATGGAGTCGTCGGTGGGATGCCACTCGACGCTGGTGATCTGCTCCTTGTGGAAGTTGAAGCTGGCGATGGGCTGAGGCTTCTCTGAGCTGGCCTTCCACTGTCGGAGATCCCACACGGCCCAGGTACCGTTATCGTCACCAGAGGCGAGGAGGTGATTTGTCTGGCGCGACCAGGACATGACGTTGACGTCGACATCCGACACCTGCATGGTGATGGCGGGCTTGCGGGACTTGGATCGCACGTCCCAGATGCGGATGGTGCCGTCACTGGAAGCAGAGGAAAAGACAGAAGCCTCGGAGGGTGACCACTGCAACTCCTCGACACTGCTCTGGTGGCCCTGGAAAGGCCGGTTGTCAGTGACCCAGCCGCCTCCATCGGTGCGTGTTGTTACGTAGATAAGACCGTCGTTGTCACCAGTGATCAGCTTGCCGTTGGGAGCAAGGGGAGACCAGTCAAGAGCATAACCCTCGCTCTTGTGTGCGCGGATAGTAGAGATGGGCTTGTTCTGCTGAGCGGAAATGGTGGTACCAGGGTTATCGAACGAAGCAAGGTGAGGAGTAATATCGTGAATGAAGACGTTGCTAGACTCGGTCATGGTAGCAGTGAGAGTGGTTCCAGGTCGTCCTGCCTCCTGGCTAGGTACCTGATGGGCGCGGATACGGTTGGTAGTAGAGTTGAGAGGAATCGACTTGCTCTCCAGGATAGGATCAGCGTCCTCGTCGTCGTCGTCTTCCGAGTCGGAGCCCTCGTCGCCGCGGTCCATCTTGCTCAGACCGCTAAACTTCATAACCATGATCTGGTTGTCCGAGTCCTTGCCGGTCTCAGCCTGTGTGCCGGAGACGGTGTACATGGTGGCAGGGTAAGCCTTGCGGTTGTCGCCGAGGTTATCGCGGATGATGTCGAAGGAGAGGCATGGCCAGGGGGTACTGAGGTTGTGCAGCATCTCGTAGGTTGTCAGATCGGGAGCGAGGGTCTGGCCGGGCTCGAGTTTGCTTCGTCCGACGATGAAGGTTCCTTGGTCGACTTCCATAGTGTCTGCAATTTCGTTGTTAGACCGTCAACCTAGTCTTCGCGTATTGAGGAAGTAACTCACCCTTCTCCTCAGCCTCGCGCTCAGCATCAGGTCGTCCGTCAACACCAGCCTCGAGAATCTCATCCTCACTCTCAAACTCGTCCTCGAACTCATCTTCGAACTCTCCCATCTCCTTGGTGTTGTCGTCAGTGTCCATCTGCTCAGGACGGTCGCCGCCCTTGAGCGCATCGCCGTGGTCGGCGTCGGCTGTTCGCTTCGACATGATTTCGGGTTTGATGTGGTGGTTGGAATTATTTGTGGTGATCTACACACTTTGAAACCACAAAAAGATTGAATTTTTGTTATCGCCGTCTTTTTTTGGTGCCCCTCCATTAGACGGCAGGAAAAAAATAAATTGGAGACTCAGAGAACCCCGCCATGACGCGGGGCTATAGCCGAAGATCTACCGGCGCAGAGTTGAACTTTGGAAGGATAGATATGCGATGGGATGAAATAATAGGACAAAAGTATTCATGATGTTGTTTTTTATGCTATTATAAGTCTGGGTTCAGCTTGTCAAGCATTCTTGCCCACAAAGCAACGAGCCTTGACCTGGTTCCAATTTCCAACATGATACCTTGTAGCAGTCAGTACTGCGGATAAATTCATGCATCGCCCCATATCATCCCTTCGGTCGTATTCGCAGATCCGAGACTATGATTCCAAATGGTTTGACACGCATGGAATACAATAACGCGCATTGTCCCTTTGCCTCGGCCCAACTTCCCAACCATTGGACAATCTTGACTCGGGCTGGGGCATTTTAACTCTGCTTTTGTCAGCATCCATACAAGACAAGTGGTATTCCTCACTGTAGTTACAGTTACCGGCACTCGGGGGAGAAACCACCCCACGTCACACGCCCTTCGAAATTTCACAATTGACTACGATTGTGTCATAGAGCCTGGTTTGTTCATCACCTACCGACTCCCGTTTCCGGGAATATGTACAGTAATCAAATCCGTCGATTACAGTGATAATCGTGAACCTGGCTGGAGCTTCTAGAAATTCTAATCAGCACCTGTACAGTACTCACATATAAATGTATCCACACTTCCCACCGTAACTTTAGATCCAAGTTCCAGTTCGCATTGTTTTCTGCCCCTCCATCGAAATAGGTAGTTATATAAACCAAAAATACCCACCACCAAAACCCCTCAAAACTCTCAACACCACTTAATCTCACAAACAAACAACACTTCACAAAAAAAACCTTCACAATGGCCTCTCCCGTCACAGAAATCACCTCCAAGGCTCAATTCGACGAGCTCGTCAAGAACACCCCCTACGTCGCCCTCCAGGCCCACGCCTCGTGGTGCGGTCCCTGCAAGGCCATCTCCCCCATCTTCAAGAAACAGGCCGAGAAGCACACCTCCGACAAGTACGCCTTCGCCAAGTTCGACACCGACGATGTCCCCGACCTTGCCTTTGAGCTCGGCATCCGCTCCATCCCCGCCTTCTTCTTCTTCGCCAACGGCGACAAGGACAGCGATCTGATGGGTGCTGTTCCTCCCAAGCTGACTGCTGCTATCGAGGGCTATGCCAAGAAGCTCGAGGCCCCCGCTGCCGAGGAGAAGCCCGCTGAGGAGAACACCCTCAAGACCGACGAGAACTTCTAAATGTGCACTTCTCTCGCAAAGAACGAAAATATTACAAAGCATCGGCGTTAAAAGCGCAGGTTCGCAAGGATACCCCTAGAAACGAGGCGCACCAGGTGGGCAACATACATCACCACAATTGCACAAACCATCATGAGCTAGGATTATGGCTCCGACTATGCAAGAGCAAAGGTTTGAGCAGGGTGGTCTGCATGGTTAGCTAAGAATAGATTTCATCACTTCATTGCACGGTTCTTTGGTGAAACCCTGTTGTAATCTTTGTCTTTTGACCTCATGGTATTTCCATCTATATACAAGGTAATCAAGTAAATGTTCGCTGTGGCTTGCTAAACGCCGTGTAATCTGAGACTCGTCTCGGTGTGATATGATATCAGATCTCGTACCGTCATCATATTCTTATTCCTTCTGAAGAATCTACTCATCAACCACCTTTTTTCAATCCTCCTCCCGCCGATTTCTGTTGCTCGTCTTCGAAATAAGGAAAAGCCAAGTGTGCTACGGTACATGTGTTCAACAGCTTAAAACTCCCTCAGACGCCTTTCCCAATGGTATACGGCCTGTGTCTCAATAAACAAAAAACAAAAACGCCAACTCCTCTGTATGCTATCGAGATAGCTCAACTCTAGACAATCACTCAGTATTGTGGCTGAACAATGGCATTCGCCGACTCATCGCTAATACGTCCGACGCCAGAGTCCACTCGTTTCTTAGTCGGGGTGACTTGCTCGGGTGTATCGACTTCCTCTTCAACCACGTTTTTGTTATCGCTTTGCACCGATAGCCTCGATGCTAGGCGAGGTCCGGCTGACTTGCGTCGATTGGCAACCTCCTCACGAGTAGGCTTTGAGTCGTTGATACCCAAACTCATTCGTAGCGATGATCGATCCTTGACGCTGAGAAATTCACTGCCTGAGCGAGTATGGCCAGGAGTTGGAGATCCGTTGGGGCTCGACAATACAGAAGAGTGACGCATGCTTTGACGGGAACTTCTCCATCGACTCAAATTCCAGAAACTGCCTTCCCGATCGTTGACGCCGTCCGAATCAGAAGCGCTGACAAGACTGAAACTTGGTGTTGGTGGACTTGTGATACTGTTGGACCTATCCCGGTCATTCGAAGTTCTAATCGTGGTACGGTGCGACACGCCACTGCCAGCGGGACTTGTCGGTGTTGGACGAGTGATCGGACTCGTTACGTAAGGTTGTTTTCGAGATTCTGCCGCTAGGTTTGCGGCAGAATTGACGGGTGATTGGGCCTGTTTGTTGGGGGATATAGACCGCTCGCTTCGTGCAGGGGTGGCGTTCAAGCTGAGTCGCCCTCCATCGATATCTTGCCGCCAACTGTTGATTCTGTCGGAAGCGTGCTGAAGTTGGATTGGGTTGGGGCCAGGGATGGTGAGAGAGCCACGTCTTGATTGTACACGACTGCTCGCACTCGTTCTGGTCATGACACTTCCACTTCTGCCAACACCAGACAGGCGATGAGATAATCTAGAGCCTGACTCCCACAATCCCTGCTGCCGCTTCTTATGGGCGCAGTCCTGTCGGAACACCTTGATCTTGCCCGTTCTGTCAGTGGTGATGATGATGTTTCCGTCAAGATGCTTGGAGCGCTCGATATATGCAGGTGTTTCCTCTGGACGTTTGCTGCTGCGAAGCGAGTCACTATTTTCCTCCTCAGATGGGGCTGACTGGCTTGGCGTGCCCTCTTCGAGACTTCGTAATGTCACGGGTGGCGGATTGCACAGGTCGTAGATGGGATCGCCGGAGGCACTTAGTAGCTGCCGACTTTTCGCAGGTGCCATCAAAGCCGTGGTGACAACTTCGGGGTGAGCGTCAAACGACTCGTATGGTTGCTTATCCTTGATCTCATCCTGTGAACCAACCTTCCAGATATAAGCTTTGCGATCCTCACTTCCGCAGATGATGTAGTTGGCATCATCGCTAAAGCGTGCGTTGATCTGACTAGACTGGTTTTCTAATCCCTTATACTTGACCTGGATCACCTTGTCGTTTAGGTTGTAAATTCGAACTCGGGAATCATTAGAGGTAACGAGAACTTTGACTTGTCCAGCTTCGGGGCCTTCTGGAATGGTCATGGTTCGAATGCCTGTGATCTTGCTTCCCTTGGCGTTCTTGCCTCGCGAAGACCGTACATGGATTTGATACTTGAGCTTCAACCCCTCGGTGGTATAAAAGGTGCACAAGCCGCTGAGTACACCACAGATCGCTATGGTGCCGTCAGGGGAGAATGCCACGGCAGTGATAAACTCGCCCGCCGGCGCTTGGAAAGCTACGTTCTTATCTGGAATACTCCATAATCGCAGATGCGCATCCAGCGATCCCGCAAGAAAGAATCGATCATCAGTAGGGTGAAAGGCGATTGACGTAACCAGATCTTTGTGAACAAAAGTGCACAGACAGTCATCCCTGCTCATATGCCATAACTTCACGGTCTTGTCCATTGAGGAAGAAAGCAGGAAGTTGTTCTTGCTCCAACTCAAGGCAAGCACCTCACCAGTGTGTTCCCTAAATTCCCGGACAGGCTTGGTACGGAAAACTGGAGCACTGAGCTTCTCGCCATCGGCGCCATTCTGTGCTTCTTCCTCCTCATGCGCCTTACGTTCCTCTGGGGTCGAAATAACAGCAAACACACGCACAATCTGGTCTTTTCCTGCGACGGCTAGATATCGTCCATCCAAGCTGAATTCGGCGGCCCAAATGGCATCACCACCTTTGAGGATCTTGCTTCCAACTGCTGTCGCTACCGCTCGGCCGTGATTGTTTTCGGGCTTATGTTCGGAGGCGGTAAGTTCTTGTGCAAGGAACAAGTGGTTGTATTCTCTTTCTTTCTTGTTGTGCGCCCTGACTCGGATGTACCGTGGAGGTTCCTTGTGTAGTGGTATGTATCCGCCGCCTGCACCCATGACGGACGTGAGAGCTCGAGCATAAGTGCCATCGGTTCGTAGTTCACCCAACTCGGAGTCGGAGTCCTGCATGTCATCATCTTTCCTCCAACTTCCACGCATTCCCAGTCGGCTAAGGAAGGATGGTCCTTTCCTTCGGTCCTTGCTGGAGTCCTGGGGTGTACCGACAGGATTGCTGATATCGGAGCTTTGCCTGTGGATATTGTCGCTTTCAGACCGGCCCTGACTTAGAAGTCGTTGCGCAATAGTAGGCTCTGCGGTGTTGCTGTAGGTTCGCAGGTATATTTGCTAAGTGTCCGTGTTAGTTGTGGTCTAGCCACACTTCGACCATACCCCTAATCCATCACAAATACTAACCGTACTTAAAGGGTCAAGCCCAGCATTGGGAGGAGGACTCGGTGAAATAGATTTAAATGATGGTCTTTTGTCTTTTGTTTCTTTTGCATTCTGAGAGCCGGACAGAGATGGTTGTGTAGTCGAGAGCCTGCTCGATGGCAGGTCCAGAGAGGTACCAGCACCTTTGACTAATCGTAAGCTTACAGAGTAATATAGTAGCATGTATAGGCAGCTTGATATTGGCCAGTAGGTTAAAACCTGAGATGCATATGAAGCTCCAGTAGCAACAAGTCCCTGCATGAGCCGGACTAGAGCAGACATGCGCCTCGGTCTTTCTATAGTAGGGTATGGTGACTTGGCCATAGGACCAGATGGGTCCATGGGTAAGAGAAGATGTATATATAGAAGACGTACCTTGGGAATCGGAGTGAGCAGCGAGGCTCTGGCGGCGCACTTGAGGTTCAGATTCGGGAAGGGTGGAAAGGGCGGAAGAGTCGCGTCGTCTAGACAGACCACCTTCGCCCCGGACAGTAGGAAATGATTTGAATGCCGACATCTTCCATACTGCGTGGGCAACCAGTCCCTAGAGAATTTTTTTATTTTATTTTTTTATTTTTGAAAAAGATAGACCGGATTGCGCGGGCGGTCGGCCACGCGCAGTTTGTGGGAGGAGTCCAGTCCGTCTCCGACTCCGAGCAAAACGAAAGACCGAACTGTGTGGTCTTGGCTGACTTGGGACTTGACCTGTGAGACTCGTGGGGGTGTGAGCGAGGAGTGGGCGTGGCGGAGACCGGGATTCACGAGCACCCAAATCCAGTCCGAAAGGTCCGAGTGCGAGAGGAGGGAACAAGCGATGAGGCTGAGATGGCTTGCTTCAAGGCAGATGTTATTCTTGTACCTTGAAAAGGTACTGAAAGGTACAGTGCTGGTACCAGTGAGAACTTGGAGTTTTCTTATGAGGCCCCTCGGTGGATATTTGTCTCCTATCTCCTATTCGCATGCGCAGGACTAACATACAAATGATGTTAGTTTGTATCCAGCTGAGTGAGGGTCCAATTCCAGGCGTGTCAGACAAGTAGTGGTTGGTGTATGATGACAGGACAGCAGTCCAAGGGAGGCAGCGACAAAGACGATGCAAGGCAATGCTTCGTAAAGGAATGTGTGGGTTCTTGTTGTGTCCTCTTTAAATGTAGATAGGTAAAACAACTCAAAGGTAAAATAAAATAAAAAGAGCAGGTGGTTAAAGTGTAGCAGGGCAACCAGAAATTATTTCTTGTATGGTTTTCTTGAAACCGACTTAAGCGAAAACGAGGGAAGTCGCCTGGGCTGGGCGCTGGCGGGGTTGGTGGTGGATGCGGCTGGCGCTGTAGTGCGCTGGGCAAAGCGCTGCACAGCAACCGGAGGTCCCTAAGGAGGAGGTCGGGTAGGCAACTTACAGGAAGTAAGAGCGTAGTGGGCCGACAGGAGGCTTGACTAGGACGGTAATAGTGTTGGAGGTTCTACTCCTTTGGCGCGTGGTAATATTAGAATAAAAAGGAGTAGAAAGGGGGCATAAGAAGGAAGCTACGAATAAGAAAAGGGGAGCCTTATGCTAGAGCTGAGAATTGGATGGCAAAAAAAGAGTTGAGTCGATCTTGTGAATGGATAGAAGGATGAGCAGCTGATGCGTTGTAAGGTAAGGGTGCATGTCAGCAGCGCAGCATTCGGGAATAGAAGAAATAGGTAAGCACCGAATCTAGTCTGGGCTGTGTCGTAACTACCAATGTAAATTGGTAGAAATGTAACCAGGGCATTGAGACACAGAGAGAGATGCACTTTGTACAGTAATCGTATCACACCTTACCCGGCTGTCGGCTTTAATTTTCTGGGGTCAGCAAGGGATTACAGTAGGGATGGATCTTGGATGGGACCCCAATGAGGTAAGACAAGACTTTAAAGTGCGAAGATCTGGGAAGTGATTGTATCGAATCAGGATCCTCTCTAGCCTCTGAACTCCCGCTTCATAGGGCAGAAAACAGATTTGGCAGGTCAATGGCTTTCACCAGGGCAATTCTCTAGTGGCTGGTTTGATTAGAGGGAAGCTGTAATTGGCGAATTGGCTGGGGCTATGTTAATTAGCGATGTACAGTACTGCATTGATGGCAGTGTTTCTACGTAACAAAGTGGTAATTAATCGCTGACTACGGTGCTAAGGCTGAATGATCGACTTTTAGGTATAGTAGCATATCTCTGCCACAATGCACTATCCAATTCAATGCGAAACCGCGGCTCAGTACTGTCTTGACCGCACAAACCCGGTCTTGGCACGAATACATGCGATGATGTGAAGCGACCTGCGAATAAGATGATACAACCCAGACCACAACAGCCTGCAAGATAACAAGTAGACAAGTGCGGCGTGTTTCAGAAGCTTATCATGAAAATGTCTCAGGTTAAATAAATTGATCGATATCTCGCTAGATATTGTTCTCATCATGGGTGGATGCAAAGTCAAGTCATGGGGGAGACGGACGGACATGTTGGGGTGCATCCGCGTATTCGGGACAATTTGCTTTTTTCAGTAGGTTGGTGATTAAAATCCTAGGCTATCCATCTACATGCACTTTATACCAACATGTGCTACAGCCATGCAGAGGGACGGGTAAATGGATATGGTTACTTTTGGTATGTTGCGCCAAGTATCGGCCAAGACCTAAAATCTCTGGTCATGTTTTAACATCTTGTTAGGATTCATCATGTCATATGTCGCTTGTCGTTAAATCAAGAACAGCATCTCATTCACCTACTCTTGACAAAGCAGCTGATCTGACGTCGTACATCCCGATAGTGCAAGGCACCCGAATTTCTCTCTTGTACGTACAGTAATGAAAACCCAGCTTTGAGAGAACAGTGAACCCCTGTCAGTATCGGAAAGTCAACGACGTAAGCCCAGCATGTGAAATACATGGTTTCTCTTTCGCGCATTTTGTCTCACTGTAGATGCATATACATGCATGCAAATAAATTATTGCCTCGTCTAAGATAGTCTAATGGCTAGAGAACCCGATGTTGCTTTACATGTATGTATTGTACGTGTGCTGGTGTGGTACTGTAGTTGCGTGGAGCATTTGGTGCCCGGTCTTCCAGAGGTTCGTGTTGTGCTTTTGCCAAGACCAATTGTCACTAATGAGTGATGGTGTTGAGACCAAGGAATCGTCCCATTTTGCATTTGGATGTAAAAAACCTCAACTCAAACTCTGCTAGAGTTTTTAAGTTCAGCTGTCAGTAAAAGCCACCGAGTCGCATATGAAACTCCGCATTCCGCGGACTACTACCGCACCGTAATCCCCAAGTTTGAAGTTGGTTAACTAGCTATCAGAGTCGGATTCCATTATGCGATTTACTCCACAGTCTACACTTCCAGACTGAGTTCTCGAACATCCATGGATTAATGCATCGGACATCTGTGGAGTTATTGATACCCACTTGCGGGCGATTAAAAATTCAAATGGAACCAAAAACCAATCCCGTGCTTCTTATTCCACGGACTGCTTCAAAACCCCGTCGGGTCGGTCATACTCAACACCGACGCCGACAACGACATCATCATTGTCGATTTATCCTTGTTTGTTTGTTTGATCGACTGACAGCCGCGAGAAGAACAAGATCTAGTTACTGACGATAATTATTCTGAGCTGAACAACTGCCGTCCTGCCACACAACTACCGTAAACTACTACTGAGGTACCTGCACAGTACAGTACCAATACTTAGTAAGGTAGTTTACAGTTTATTGACGTACTCACACCAAACAGCCGTTGAGCCTCAAACTCTGCCCCATCTTGGCTTTTCTTCGAGGTGGTCAGCCCAAACTCAGTCCAGCCTTACTGGTCTTAGCTCTTATAGCCGCACTGCACTGTCTTAGGCCGACTTTGTCTTTTGGGTATCAGTGTACTGCTGCTATCATCATCCACCGTCTGTCATCATCGACATATCTAGTAAGACACAACCTCAGAAACAAACAATCATTTGAGTCTCTATCAAACGCGGGCCAGCTCTTGTTTGGCGCAGACTCGCAGTCATAAACTCACCGAGGTCCGAGGCTTGAGATCCATCTTCACATTTCAGCTTTCAGCCACAGAAGCACAAGCAAAAAATGAAGTTAGTCTCGCGCAAGGTCCCAAAGACCCTCGAGGACGAGACCGTCTCTCTTCTCCCCGAGGATCCCGAAGATATGGTCAGCAGCCCCTGTTCATTTGTTGTCCCTTGTTCCTTGCGATTCCCAAACTTTGACTTCCGTCAAGACGAACCTTTAGACCCTGTCCCTATCTCTATCGTTACCCCTCCCCCACCATCGTTGTCACACCCTCGTCTCATCCCATCTCAACTCTCCGCATGCTTCATCTACAGCACTCACCTTATGCCACATGTCTCTTCCCTTGAGCCGCTATCTATTCCGGATCCGACCGATACTCACCACTCACACACCCCAGACAAAGGCTAACATTGTTGGTAGTGGCATGCATACAATCTCATCCTCTCTGGAGACATTATTCACGCTCACGCCATTCGTAAAGTAACTACAACTTCAAACACGGGAAGTACGGCTTCTGAGCGTGTTCACACCGAATTGGCCATCAAGGTCAAATCTACCTTCTTCGACCCTGTTATCTCATCACTTCGTGTTTCTGGCACTGTCGTTGCAGAGAACCCATATGTCACCCTAGGCTCCCATCATACACTTGACCTTGAGGTCAACCGTCCTTTTACCATTATCAAGCCAGAAGGATGGGACTCTGTTGCAAGAGCTACACTCCAGGAAACTCTGTCCGATGACAAGGATGGTGCCGTGGCGGCTGTGGTCATGCAAGAAGGTCTTGCCAACATCTGCCTCATTACACCATTCCGAACCGTCCTCAAGGTCCGCGTCGAGAGTGTGATTCCCAAGAAGCGCGATCTGGCATCCGATCAAGATGCGGGTATGCGCCGCTTCTACGAGAAGACACTGTCGACTCTTCTACGAACTATGGACTTCACTCAGTCACGACCATTACTACTGGCAAGTCCAGGCTTTGTAGCTGGAGATTTCAAACAGTATATCGCCAACAAGGGGCGCGATAAGGCAGACAAGGTGCTCACAGCTGTAGCGAAGCAAGCTACAGTAATTCATTCCAACTCTGGTCACGTCCACAGTCTGAATGAAATTCTCAAGAGCCCCGAGGTTCTGTCCAAGATGAAGGACATGAAGTTTGCTCGCGAGACACAATATGTTGATCAGTTCTTCGATATGCTAAAGCTCGACGATGGTCGCGCATGGTATGGTACTTCTGTCGTCGAGAAAGCTGTCAACGACGGCGCCGTGGGCCCAGGTGGTGGTGTTTTGCTGGTCAACAACTCGCTGTTCCGAAGTGAGGATCTTGCCTTGCGCAAGAAGTACGTCGCATTGGTTGAAAAGGTACGAAGCGATGGTGGTGAGGCAAGGGTTCTGAGCAGTGATCATGAGAGTGGTCAACGCTTGAGCATGCTAGGAGATATCGCTGCCATTCTTAACTATCCTATGCTGGACCTTGATGATGACGAAGAAGAGAGTGAGGAAGAAAAGGAGGAGAAGGATATCCAACTACCTAGCATGGCCGATAATGTCATCTGAGCTAACGATGATAGCAGATATATAAAAAAATAGAAATGAGATATGAATTGATGAACCTCTTGTTTAGGTGACGTTACCCTATATACCTGACGTGATCTCACATAGGTCCGGGTGTATTCATAACCATGAATGACTTGACCATAGGCACTTTGTATCTACCGATACTCCTCTGAGATCACAGGAAACAATGTATTAGTCTTATATTCATCGGTGATATCGGCAGAGTTGTCATCGAAAGACAATCTCGGTCCCGAATCGTGTGCAACCGCCCCCACATATTCCTACTTAATTCCGAACTCCGAATCAATCAACCAACCCATCATGAGATCATCGAGATAAACTCATAAATCTATTGTTTCACACCAATGCGAGAACATACGTAACTCGCGCCTCAATTCGTAACTCCGAGAACCCTCAATTAGATTTCGTAGAGAAAACGTCTTCGAGCTCACGAGCCACAAGCCATATAAGTGAATCATCATTGCAACATTTCCCCCTCATTACCTACAGCCAACATAAACATTACACAGAAACGAACCGCATATGACTTTCAGAATGACTTCAAAGCTCGCTCTCAGCTCTACCAGGAAGCTCAATTCAGGCTACCAAATTCCTCTTCTCGGTTATGGAGTAAGTTATACACCCAATCCTTCATTTCAAGCTTGTATGCTAACACGGGTGTATAGGTCTACCAGGTGTAAGTCTCCGTATTGCTTCGGAAAGATAACGCACTCTAACCACTTAATACAGCCCTGCGGAGCAGGCAACCGATATCTGCAAGAAGGCTCTCGAGACAGGCTACCGCCATGTAAGCATTCCCAAGCTCGGTGCGGTTCACTGCTGATACTCTTAGATCGACTCCGCGTCAGCATATCGCAACCAGGGCCCTAGCGCAGCAGGAATCCAGGCAGCCGGTATCCCTCGCTCAGAAGTCTTCTTCACGACCAAGATTTTCACCAGGCAGCTTCCCCTGAACTACGAGAATGCCCACAAGCAAGTAGACATTGCCCTTGACGAGACGAAGCTCGATTACCTTGATCTCGTCCTTATCCACGCCCCGTATGGTGGACCTGATGGCCGAAAGGGCGCCTGGAAAGCCCTCGTCGAGTGCGTCGAGGCTGGAAAGGTACGCTCGCTGGGCGTTTCCAATTACGGCGTTCAGCATTTAGACGAGTTGGAGGCATACATCAAGGAGCTGGAGACGGAGCGTGGCGGAGCGGGCAAGGGAGGCGTCATCTCCGTCGGACAGTGGGAAGTGCATCCCTGGATGACACGGCCCGATATCGTCAAGTGGTGCCAAGACCGTAATATTGCTGTCGAGGCTTACTGTCCCATCGTGCGCGGCCAGCGGTTTGACGAACCCAAGGTCAAGGCTCTTGCGGACAAGTATGGCAAGTCGCCCGCACAGATCCTGCTTCGATGGAGTTTACAGAGGGGTTATGTACCTCTGGTGAAGAGTGTCACGCCTTCGAGGATCGTGGAGAATACTCAGCTGTATGACTTTGAGCTGACGGAGGAAGAAGTGGAAGATTTGGCTACCAAGGACTACAGTCCTGTTGCTTGGGACCCAACTGTTGAGCCTCTTGAGAAGTAGAATCACCCATTAGTACGACATGGGTAATAAATAACCGTGTCGCAACTACATGAAGTTAAAAATTCAAACAAGTGTCTTAAAATTGCTGCCGCCATAAGAAGTGGTTGTCTTACTGTTATTGTTAATGGGTCCACGTGATTTCGTTTCCACTTCGCGTCAGTCCGTCCCCCGCGCGTTCCATACCACTGTCACACGTCTATCACCATCGCCAATCCCCTCACTACACTGGCTTATTACGCAAATTTGGCCAGATGTCGTCTCCAAGTTCAAAATGGGCCAACGAACCTTTACGCTCATCCCGAAATTCCCGGGTCGCGATGAGTCTACAGACAAACCACCCCTACGACCCATGACGTCGAAGCAAGTCCGGAACGCATACAAAGCTGCGAATAAAGGACCGAAACTTACTCGAGCTGAGCAGTGGAAGCAGGAAAAGGCTGAACAGGAGAGGATAAAGAAGGAGTTTGAGCGCGAAAAGGCGGCGGCGAAGGCCAAAGTTGCGCGGGACAAGAAGAAAGAGAAGGAATTGGCCGAGAAGGAAGAGAAGAGGAAGAAGAGAATGCCACTTGTCAATGTCCGGCCGAGTCAAGAAACTATCTCATGGTTTGTGAGGGGGAACGGGTCTACGAAGAAGAGGGACGTACAGGGAAACGAAGTCGAGAAGACCGATGCGACAACTGAAATAAACAACGATAACACGGAGGAAACTACAAACGCAAATGATGATGAAGCAGAACAACCTGTTACGAAGTTACAGAAGTTGGAGAACATACCAGAAGATGACGAGGAGGAAGAATTCGATGCTGGGGACGTTGGAATGGAAACGAAAGCTCAAAATCTACCATTAAGCAGCTCCCCGGAACCACCAAGAATGGAAGCACCTCAAGAAGAAATGACGAAAAACGATAGGGCTGAAGAGGAAGTACTAGCAGCTGGCGAGCCTCAATTACCGCTACCAAAACAACCGATACCAGAAATCGAGCTTGAAGGCATGGACGACGAGTTGGACGATTTCGAAGAGGACTTGGCGCTCGGTATATTGGAGGGCATCGAGGCAGCTATGGACAAGCCGAACCCCCGTGCGAACCATGCCATCGACGCAGCTCCGCAACCACCAGCTGATAACACCAGAGTGCCAGTTCCTAATCGTTACGCAGAGGATCTGGGCCTTCACCGTCCTCTTTCACCAACTTTTATTAAACCGCCTCTTCCTCAGAAATCTCCCCGCAACTTGGAAGCACGATCCTCATCACCACCACGTCAGGAACCGCCCATGAGCACACAGGCTATTCTATACAATTTGGATGACTTCTTCCCCTCATCCTCCCAGCAAGCACGCGAACTCGAGGAAGATCCGGACGAAGATGACTTGATGCCATCAGCATCTTTGCACCTTGCGCCAATCGCCGAAGAGGAGGACGAAGAGTTTGAGGATGAAGAACTTGAAAAGTCTCCTGAACAATCACGTTTACCTATACTCGATCCCGCCCCTGACTCACCACCTCCACCACCTAGACGCTTCTTTACCTCGTCTGGCTCGCATGAACGAATGTGCCTTGCTCTCCAACGAAGTCGTCGTACAGCGGCGTTGGAAAAGATTCAACAGCGTGAAAGATCACGGATTCAAGCTGGTATTGTCCAGCGTGCTCAAGCCGAGAGTTGCAAAATCGTCAAAACGCATGAACCTGTTAAAAAGCCTCCCATGGTCTCCAAACCTCTACAAAATATTCAACACAACCAGCCTCGACAACCCCCTTCAAAGAAACCACCTGTACTCCAACAGAAACCTCACACCAACACACCCTCTCCGCCGAAACGCATAGAGACGCCAAAGCAACCTCAACAACCACCCTCCAGAACATCTCTTACACCGCACCGCACACCTCACAATAACAACACGCACAACCCAAAGCGTGCTGAACCACCAAAACAAACTCCATCGCCACAAGAAACTAAGGAGAACCAGATACCGCCACTACATGAGCCTTTGGCGGTTAGTGCTTCGCAAGAGTCGTACGGCGGAGATTGGGTAGACGACATTGCACTAGAACTTATGATTTAACGATAGACACGGTTTGGATGATTGTTACCGACATCAGTATAACGGGGAAGGACGAGTATGATGCAGAATAACGGGCATGGCTTGGATGCTATATGATATTCTGGCGTTTAGGACAATGCACAGGAGGCAGACAATCCATTATTGGCATATCAACCCCTGTCTAGGTGTGGGCGGCAAAACATGTTTTTTATACATCATGTAGCGACGGCGTTTAGAATTTTACCTTGTTTATTAGACGAGTGATATCTTAGTCCTATGGTTAGCTATTCTATTCATGACCAATTCGCTGCCGTATTTACAGTCAAAGCACGAAATTTCATCACCATTTTGTGCCAAAAAGTCCAATTTTCGCTAACAGTTAGACTTCGAAAAAGGAAGTGCCTGATGGTATAGTCCCAAACGCCAATGCTATGCTTATAGTAAGTCCCTTTCGTCATTCATGGCTTCATTGCCCTCAAGTCTCCAACCCACAAGCGAGGTATTCAGCACCAGCTGATCAGAGGAAAATCCCGACCCACTCCGTTTTAGCAGACACCTTGCTATCGCAATCGTCCACAGCACATCGAAGATCGTTGACTGCAAGATACGGTGGCTTTCCATCTGGAGATCGGAAGCCTACACCGTCGCGATTCGTCTTGGTAGGTCTTCTATTTTCGTAGCAATCGGCACAGTAGACCTGTAATATGTTAGTTTCCGTTCAAGGTGTATATATACATCTCTGCACAACTTACATGTCCGCACTTCTTTAAAGCCCAGAAGTGATGCTCTCCGGGTGCTCGCTTGCGTTTTCCTTTCGCAGTACCAACTGAACTCTGCGTGACCGTTCCTGTTGGGTCGTAGGCCAGTTCCTCATTACACGCTGGACAGATAACAACGCTGTCAGACTCCTTCTCAGGATCGGTGCATGTATTGCGGGTGAAGCCTTCTCGGGTCGGTGGCGGCGTAGACATGCGTGGCTTGGGACTGGGCTGGCGAGCAAAGGCATTACGTGATATGTCAAGATTAGGCGGGTTGAATGCAGCGATATCGGCACCGAGGATACCAGCCAGTCTCCTTAACGGGGCAAAAGTGAAACTCGAGACCGAACCGAGAGCTGGTCGTTGACTTAATATTTCCAGTTCAATAAGTTCGTCCGGTCGGGAAATCATGCGCCCAGCATGTGGGAAATGACGGGAGGGTCGCTCTTCTTCGGGAGAGTCCACAGTAAGATCAATTACGTTCGCTGATCGACCAACAAATGTTCCATCCGTTCGCGCCAGCTGAGGTGGTGATATGCGTTGTGAGTTTGTTCTGCGTGGGTTTCTCGCATTCTGTGCCGTTTGCGCCGCTGGGACCGTCGCTCGCGATTGGACCGGCGAATCGGGCTCTTCCGTGAGGTCGATGACCGGTGCTGGCTGTGCTGGCTCCGGGGCCAATATGTTGCGCAGATGAGGATCGGGATGTGGTTGAGATGCTCGACCTCGGCGGGACCTAACTGGGCGGTCCGAACTTGGGCGAGTGATCGGGCGTGAGCGTGGGCGTGGAGGAGGAAATGTTGCAGGAGGTGCCGAAGGACTTGGAAGAAACAGAGAAGGCTCAGGATTGTTGTTTTGGGATCTCTGCGGTCCGAGCCCTATTTCTATCAACTCCTCCTCCCCGAGCACCTCGAGGAAGTCGTCGCTGTTTTCGGCCATGTTCGTGCAGATGGAGGGTAAACGATTCGTTTCGGAAATATCGAGGTTTGTACGGCTGTATTTATAATGTGTAGTGAGTGGTCCGCTTTATTGTGTTTACGGAACATGCACGTGGTAAACTGCCAAGAGCACGGCGTATTGTGTGTGTGAAGAGGCGGCGCGAAATGTGAAGCAAAGGAGGAGTGGGAGTGGCAATTAGCTCGAGGGTTGAGTTGTCCCGGTGCCCTATTCCATACGTTGCAGAATATATCATCTGTGAGGTAAAGTTATGTGCAAAGTATTCGTAAGCATCTGTATCGTATGGTATCGCGAGGGGCGTTGAGAGGTCGGGGTACTGTGTTGGTAAGCATCAAAAGTTAGCTGGGCTGGGTGTGAAAGGAAGTCGAAATTGAATGTCGCCCGTTTGATAGATAATTGATGCGAGGTTGCTCCCCATGTGACGACAGGACTTAGCGCGCAGCGATCCTGCACTGGCGGCGATTACCCCACTAATAACGACCGCTAACAGCAGGCGTCAAGACTTCTTTACAGGGGGATAATGACGACTGGGCTACTCTGGGTTCCCTTCACGCTTTGAGGCTCCGACCATGAACTGCGTTCGTTTGTTGACTTCAAATTTTGATAGTGAACAATCATGCTATCCAAATACACAAAACCCTTAATTATCAATTTTCAAACACCTTCTGTGCTTTGCTATGAGCCAATGTCGCAGGCCTTTATAAATACAGGAATATCAGGGAATCATCCAGCCATCTCCTTTCAATACGTATCCGTAGTTTCGTCTAAATCCACCGTTGTCTATTCCTTTGAACCAAGTACGCTTACCACGCCCTCGCTGTTAACTGTCACCAGCTGTTTCGCAGACTCTCCCCATCGAACCGAGACGGAGGGAGTGGAGCTCTTCAAGGGCTCACTCCACTTCTTGGTAGACTTGGTGAATTGTTGCACTGTCACGCCAGCAGCACCGCCGGTGGCAAGGAACTGACCGCTGTAGTCCCAGGCCAGAGACTGCACTGGTCCGCCAGTCTCAAGGACCTTGGCCACAGCGGCGTCTCCCTCCTTTCGTAGGTCGAAGATGGTAACCATGGTCTGTCCCTTGGCTGTGGCAGCGAACCAATAACCGTTCTCGGAGAAGCTGAGAGCCTGAATAGGGGCACCGAGGCTGAATGAAGCAGCTTGCTCGAGGGTGTTGGTCATGAAGAGCTTGATTTCACCAGAGGTAGTACCAGCAGCAAAGAGGTGACCGTCAGGGTGGAATGCGCAAGAAGTAAGAGCTAAAAGCCATGTTAGCAGGCCACTAGTGCAAGATGTGTTAGAAAAGACTTACCAGCATCAGTGTATGCACGGGCAACACGCTTCTGTGCAACCAAATCGTAAAAGACGATACTCTTATCCGTACCGACGGAAGCCAGGATTTCGCCGCTAGGGTGGAGGCTTAGTGCTGTAGCAGCACCAGCGTGCTCGCTCAGCGAAGCAACCTGGTTACCCTCCTCGAAGACCTTGACGCTTCCCTGTCCGGTCGCAAAGACGACACGGGTCTCGGCCCAAGCAGCATCTGTAACAGGCTCCTCCACGGGGATTGACAGCTCGACCTTGTCCTCGATAGTAGAATAGATAACAGCCTGACCCTTCAGACCTCCAATAGCTGCGCTGGCTCCTCCAACACTAAGGGCGGTGGCATCAAGAACAGGGAGTGAGTGCGTGATCGAGCTTTCAAAAGCTGAGATTTCTTCACCGGTGGCCCAACCCTCGGGGACAGGACGCTTCTTGCGACCCTTTGATAGTCTGAATCCAATGTTAGCTTGTCACCATGTCTTCGTTTCCATAGATTCGTCACATACGTCTGATGAGTCTCGTCAACCTTTCCAATAAGCTCCTGCGGTAGCTTCTCCACGCTATCGACCTGCATCTGATCGCCATCGACCGCACCTCCAGTCACAGTGACCTTGCTCAAAGCATCTCTAGCCTCGTCTCGCTCCCTCGTGAGCCGTGCAATAACTCGCACAGCAGCATCATGCTGGTACAGCGCCGTAGCAAGCTCCTCCCTGGTGCGCGCGAGCTGCTCCTTGAGGTTATATGTCTCGAGAGCAAGCGCGTCCCATTCGTTCTGGAAGGTCGCGAGGAGGGCTGGGATGGATGTTAGGGTAGGAGGACGCGGTCGAACAATACGCGACGAGTGGATGGGGAGGAGATCATCGGCGGTCAGGGCCTCGCCAGAATCGGGCTCGGTGCCATGTTCGTTGATGTATTGATCGATAAGGCGCTTCTCGTAGACAACACCTGCGACGGGTTAGCTGCGCGTTGAGTTGATGTTATTGACGATACAACATACCGGACTTCTTAGACACGACGGGCTCTTGAGGAGCCTCTCCAGAAACTGTCAAGAGATTAGCGCACTATTATTTGTTTTCTGGCGAACGTGTGCAACTTACTTCCACAAAGCATGGCGACTGCGATTTTGAGCTCGTGGAGCTTTCAATTGCTTGTCGTCAGGTAAAGCGCAATTCGTCGTCTCGAAGCTCTGTTGCGACGACAATCGCCTAGTCGAGATTTTGCCGGTGCACTGACCAGACAGGAGCTTGGAATCACGGGGTGATAAGATAAGCAGTCGTCATATCGGTATCTTATCAACCATCATCTTCATGCATGTCTCAACGCGGGGAGCACCGGTAATAGCATTTCGCACGTCTCCGTAGTCCGATAATAGAGTGATGTAGTATTGATAATGATGGACGACTGTTCGATACAAGCTGGAATATTTGTATGAGTTACAAGTAAAGATCGAACACTTGGTCATAATTGGCTACCAGGCACCAACTTCAACACCCATCATGGCCCTCCCATCACCCAAAGAGCTTCGTGTGGCAGATGAATCCGAGCAAATCAAGACTTTGGATCTCTTATTCGAACCAAGTCCAGCTATCCACTCAACTCTCATCCCAGTCCTAAAAGACTCAGAATACACATCCTACCCTGAACTCATCGAGGCCTGCAAATCCCGTCTTGTCTCACTTGCATCCTCCAAGTCTTCAACCAACCCAGACGAAACTCTACTCTCCATCCTTGGATCTCATCCACGCTTAGGAGCCAAGAAAGTAGAATCAGCACAGTCAGCAGCCGAACAAGCCAACTTACAAGGTCAGGGTGAGGAATTAGCTAGACTGAACCAGGAGTACGAGGAAAAGTTCCCGGGACTACGCTATGTCGTCTTTGTAAATGGGCGAGGAAGACCGGAAATCATGGAGAATATGAAGGCTAGGATCTCAAGTGGTGACTATTCCAAGGAGATCGATGAAGCGTTACAGGTATACATGTTCCATGAACTTGAGTTTCCCTTACTGACTTTATACCTAGGCAATGTGCGACATCGCAAAAGATAGATCTTCTAAACTGGGTGCAAAGCTGTGAATGCAACCTGTGTTATCTGAAACAATCTGCTTCCAATCGGTCAGATATTTGATACCAAATCCATTTGGTGTTGATTGTGATAATACAAGCCAGTTATGGTTTTTTACAATGCTCCAGGCCTAAAAGCCAGAGAGTGCTTCCAGCGTCGCTGTATGGAAGCATGAATAAGAATAACTCGTCGCCCAATGCCATATTTATATAATTTACATGTTTCTGTCACATGATTTCGAAAGTGACGCTGAATAAGATGCATCACTATCTTGACATCCAGCAGATGCCGTCAAGTTCATCCAAATATTCCTCATACGATCTGTCGTCTTCCTCGTTGGTGTGTTCGGCATTCTGACCAAACACAACGCTGAAGTCGGAGTATACACTATCCTGATCGTCACCGGTATCATCCCAGTCATCATCTGCCGGGTACATGTATGCGAAACTATCCTCTTCCAGGTCATCCAGCGCAGGCAAAGGTGCTGTTGGCTGTAGCTCTGGAGATCGGATGGGGAAGAGTCGTGGCGATGTGCGCTTCTTGGTTGCAGCGACATCGCCGACAGGAAGAGGTAGTGCCGCTGGTTTGGACAATCGGCACGATGTAGGTTTCGGATGTTGAAACGACTTGGGAGCTTGTGGGCTTGGCTGTGGTTTTGTTGATGAGATTACCCCTTGAGGTCCAACAAGTCCGGTCCCTGCCGGAGCGATCCTGAGCGACCGACTCGCCGCCGAATCCTGTAGCATCGGAGGTTTCCAATTGGACTTGATTGTAGCTTTCGATGTGATAGCCTCGATTTCCTGCTCATGCTTCCACGCAGGCTGTCCTTGGCTTAGTCTTTTCCTTATACAATTCATGATTGAGAAACGCAAAAAAGAAGTTGCGTGAAGATGTGCAATCCTCCGTGTCATATCCACAGACGTGGCCATCTTCAAGAACCGCTTGTCACCGGCCTCTTGGCCCTCCCTGTTCAGAATATGCGTTGCAGGTTGCGAATAGGGCTGTGAAAGACGGCTCGTGATGAGGTCGGCACGAAGTCGACGCTTCTTGACGCTCAGATCACCTGTGTTGAAGCCATCAACGTCGGATGCATAGCGTCGTCGTTTGACCCCGTAGGGAACTGTTAAATCCGGTCGAATTTGGATGTTGAGAGGACTGAATCTTCTCTTTGCTTCGTCTGAAGAAGGAAAAGAAAAGTGTGCTCGGGCTTCGGGTTTTGATTGTGATATCCAAGCCTCTGATCCCCCTGTTTTCCTGCGATTATCTCCAGTTCTCTCCGAATTCCTAACAGCGCAACATGTTGAACGTGCTATCAATGCCTCAAACAAAGGATCCGGACCAGGACGTCGTGGCACCTGGGTCAAGTCATCCGAGGTGAGATCGAGCGGAGAGATGGGAAGGTCATGGTGGCAACCGCCGGTTGTATGGCAGCGCCACGGCTCAAGCAGATTGATTGGGCTCTGTACATCGGCCCCTACCTCCATTACCACAGCTTTCGCTTCGTCTGGGAGGGAGGAGGAAGCTCCGCGTGCCGTCAAAGTTGCCTCGTTCGATCCATCCGCTTTAACCAGTTTGCATATAGGTCCACGTCAGTAGGAGAAAGTCAGTAGTTGAAAGTAAGGGACTTCGGCCTATGACGAGTCCTAACTTGGGGTTTGAAGAGGTTGATTAACAACACTTCGAGATGATTATAATATCCCACGTCGGAGGTTGTGGTCCGTAATGGATGCAGGGCCCGGTCTTTTGTAAGTTCAACTGAACCAATGCAACTCGCTCGACCACGACTTGGAAGTTAAAACCACGACAGGCCAATGCCATTCGTCTAAGCCAATTCTCCCTCAACTCTTCTCTTCGTCAAAGGATCCTCTCCTCAAGAGTACAAAGCTTCAAAGCTAGGAGTAACTGGCGTGATGCTCAAGAAGTGAAAGTGGGGAAGAGCCTAAGCCGGGACCGAAGCTAGGCGAGATCCCCGTCGGGGAGTAGTAAGATGAGATGAGACGAGAGGGAGGGGGACGTCAATTCTTTAGGCAATATCTCTTTTACTCAAAAAAAAAATAGAGAAGATAAATGATAAAGAACGATAAGGAGAAAGAGAAAGCCAGAATAAGAATGGGCTGAAAAGAAGAGGAGGAGCCAAAGAGGGGAAAGGAAGGTAGGTTAGGTCGTCTTAGTAGGGAGCTTTCTTTCAGGCCAAGCAATAGCGTAGTTTAGGTAGCGTAAATCGTTAATACATTACATCTCAGTAGTTTCCTGCAGCAAGGATCACGCTGAACCAATTCGATGGAAAATCCGGGGCGAAACATAGATGTACCTTGTACTCGTCACTTCTACTGGACAGAGCTAAAGAACCCCAGCAGCATTCAGCAGCAACACCAAAAAAAGAGGTCTGGGGGTGTCGGGTACAGATACCACAACATGGAATACGTAGTACAAGACCATCATACCTTTCCGTAGACCGAGCACAAGAGACATACATACATAGACAAAAACGGCGTCCTCCTTCTCCGCTCTATCATTCACGCAGGAAAGGAAAAGAAACAAGACAAGACAAGCAAGATCCATGAACTTCCGGGGTAAGCCATCCGGGGAGCTTCCAGTGGTTGCACAGCATTTATCATAGGTCGGGGATCCCCGCTGGGTCAGGCGGTTGAATCAAGCGTTCAAGGATTACAGGGTTATAATTGCTTTTTCGTTGGCTGAGGCCCAGATGGGCGGGCAGTAGAAAGGGGGGGTGCCACCAGAGGAACCAAGAGAGGCAAGCCGAGAGATTTGATGTACGTACGTATACGGATATGTAAACGTGAGGTGTCATACATGTTGGACCTTGTTGGTGTTAGTAGAGCCCATGAATAACGTCTTGGGCATGATGCATGGAATACTGAGTAAAGCAAAGACCCCCTGGTCAGATCATATTCTATTACTTTTACGACCTGCTTAAAACAGTCGACCAAGTCTCTTGTCGGTATTGAATAGGATTGGTTTGATAATGTTACCTTTTTCACTGTATTACTTCCATGGAATATCATCTCGTGACTACCCATCCTAGCCATCTCAACCCTCGTGATGAGACCAGCCACCAAACACCTCATGCTCGCCCAATACGGTGCAATTTGTATGACACTGGATGGCTTATCCTCGTACTGTTGAAACTGTTCAGACACAGAGTCTAGACTGTCCGCCCCATGTCTTGCTGAAACCACTCCATTGGTAAACCTGCAGATCCAAGACTGTCCTTCCTCTTTTCTTCCACCGACATTCGCTCGGTCTACGGCTCTGTGAGTCTGGGGTATCATCAGCCTTAGAGCTCAGCAAAAGGCGGCCGCTGTTTATCGGGTCAGGGTCAGGGTCAGGATTAGAGTGAGAGGTCACATTTCCTTCACGCATTCATGCTTCACGTTTAGAGCAAACATGTTGATCCCAGATGCTACGTTGCCCCAAATCCGCCACTGAGACAGAAAACAACCATTGCATCGTGTTGCAAGTTCCATTCCTAAACTGGAAACACCGGCATCAATTTAAAGTCACCTGAACCCTCAACTGCTAAAGGAATAATTTGTTTCAACCGACGCCATCCGAACCCTGCCTTTTGCTTGGACCTCGTTACGTCCTTAGGACAAACTCCAGTAACTCCAACATGCCTCGCCTGCGTAAACCAGCTAATGAGCGTATCGTACCATACTATCGTGCACGGCGTATCGTAATTTGATCTCAAACCCGTCTTGTGCTAACGTCAAAGATATCATTCTTCCATCCTCCCTGCTGATACTCGAAAAGCTTTTGTTCCGCATCCCTGCCTTCCGCCTCCCACAATTGGACCAGACTTCCAGGAGCATAACGCCCTTGGAAGACACCTTGGCCTGCCTTGACACCAACGCGGGCGTCAAGATCAGGATCAGGCGCTGGAACGAGACGTGCAGCAACAGCTCGAACAAACGTGTAGAGGTCCTTGGGGTCTGCAATGCGGGTGGCCCGAAGGCGCTCCCGTGCATAGAGCATTTCCCTGTTCAAGAAATGCAGACCCTCGGCTATGGCTGCAGCAATCTTGACTTCGAGGGCCTTGCGAACGATGGGTCGAACGAATGGCTTCAAAATCCAAGCCAGGCAAGCAAACTTGGACTTGCTGAGTGTGTAGTTGAGATGATGGATGCGTACCTTGACATTGCGTAGAGAGACAATCTGCTCAAGGCGGTCCTTGCCAATCTCCAAGTCGAGGGTGATGTCAACGCCACGTTTATCAAGATGGAATCCGGCGATGCCTTCATCAACGATTCGAAGAAGGCCTGAGTGGAGACGGAACCAGTAGCCCAAGTCGTCGGCGGCGATAGAGAGACCAGAGACAGTAACCTTCATCATCGAGGTCATGGTAGATTGTGTTCCATGACGTGCCTTCTTCACTTGAATATCATTGTAGCTTGAAACGTTGAGTTGGAAAGGCAAGAACGAGCTGGAATTGACTGTGCGACCAGGCTCGAGGATAAGATTTTCGAGCAAAAGATCGATAGCTGGGGTTGACACTTCGACACGTGGAATAGGAAGGTACTGAATGGCTTGGATGAGAAGGGGAACAAAAATGTTGATGGTGTCGGTGACGAGGTCGCTGTTGGCGTACTCTCCGGCTGGGGACAGTAGAAGCGCAACTCTCTCAGTCGTATGGACGAGCTTCTTGATGTCCTGGTCATCCAAGATTGAGCGGAAAGCAGCATAAAGGCTGGACAACAGGGCATCGAGGTCGTCTCGGATTGAAGACTTGGCTGTCAGTTCGTTGGACTTTTTGCGTAATGTTTGGAATCTCTCCTCAATGTTGTCGAAAAAGTCAGGATCGCTAAGCATATCCTGAACCATGTTGCCGATCTGTTTGACAAGTTCGTCAAAGTTAGGATCAGTCTTTCCATCGTCGATAACAGCCTCGAAAGACTTTTTGACATTGTCCCAGTATTCACGCTTGCCGAGCGAAGTGATAAACAGCCAGAAGTTGTGGACTGCCTTGTCAGCTTCTGGGTTGGGCTGGGTGTCTTCCTCAATTGCTTCCACTGTCGCGGCGGCTGCATGCGAGTATGCAAGGAGGTAACGTCGAATGAGTAGCGACAGTGTTGAAACAGATTCCTTGTAGTCTGTTCGCTTTCGGAGATTCAGGACAGTGTTCTTGAGGCGCTTGACAAGAGCATCACCTTCGTCTCCTTTGACATGTTCCTTTATGCTCTGTGCTGCTCCATCAGCCACCTCGATAGCACCGTCTTTGACGGTTTCGCCAACATCTGCGACCTCTTTCTTGAGTTCTTGGTTTGAAGGTGGTGCAGGTGACTTTTCGTTGCCGTTTGCATGCTTGAGGGCCTCTTCTTCCTCCTTGGAGGGCTTGATGGACTCGCCGGCTTGTTTGGAGACGTCTGACAAGGTGAAGGCAGTATCTCGCAGCACCTCTCTTCCAACAGTACTGAGGTCGGACAAAAAGACTCGGAAGTCGGCGTTAGTCAAAAGCAGAGATCCGACAGTCTGCAAGCTCTTGTATGTAGCCACAGCATCAGCTCGGACCTTTGCTCTGGCAGCTCTCTGCTCAATATGTGCGACATCGACATCCAGGCGTGCCTTTGTGAGGTACCAGATGAAGTCTTGAACCTGATCCTTGCTGTTCTTGTGCTGCAGCACCTCAATGAACTGAGTGATCCATAGCTTGACGCTTCTGACAAGAGCTCGTCCTGAAGGGCTCAGTTCCTGTCGTTCTGGGTTCAAGATTTGAGCAGAAAGAAGAGTGCGTAGGTGAATGATGAGCTGCTCATTCGTTGGCATATAACCCTTAGATATGGCTCGAAGCATTTGATATGTATGGAGCTTCTCATGGAGTCGCGTCTGCAAGCTAGTGTCGTCATTGTAACGCGGCAGCAGAGGCTCGCGCTCTACGTCTTCGCGGTCTTTACAACCAAAGCATGATAGCATTTTGAAGGCTGCAGGCTGCAGGCTTTGATTGCCTGATGATGGTGTTTAGGTTTGATTAATCTGTGATTATTTTTCTTGTAGGTGATTGCTGTTGCTGGCTGGCTGGCATGTTGAGGAAGAGATTCATGTCTCTTAAAAAGTGATGGTACAATATATAATTAAGCCATGACGACGTCATGACTCCGCCGGAACTTCTGGTCCAGAGGGCTCGTGCTTGGTATGACAGGCACCTCTAACCTGAGCTTGAGGCAACCACAATCCCCTGTGAAACGCGAAAAAAACAGCTGTAAGCTTGGCGATTGGTCAGAGCTACTCATTGTTTCGTGACCATGATGCTTTTGTTATACAATATCGACTCATCGATGATGACTGGGCTTGGGTATGGGAATGCGCCTGCAGCAAAATCCGTCCAGATAACATCATGAAGCATGTTGATGAACAATAAAAACATACTTTAGAAGATGGACGATCTCTTGGAAAAATAACTAATAAATTGCCACTGCCCGCTGTTCGGAATGGTTTACGACACTCAGTTTCTGCCATTCCATTTACTAGGTATGGACAGTGACTTCAATGGCGAGCACTGAGATCAAGAGCGCTTCGGGGGTGATGAAGAAGAAGTCACAATGTTTTTGCAATCGTCCTTTTATACGGGCCATGATAATTGCAACTAATTGTTATTCTAGCCTATTTGTGTGACCAATGTAGGTATACGATTATACAGGTGTTGTTCTTTGGCCACTCACCAACAGAATGGCCCACGGGTTACAGGCATCGATCGGCGGACCTCGGCATCGTCAGCCGGCGTAGAATTGGTAACACTGAATACTTGAACCACTTGTGCCGATCTTCAAACTCTCTCAACCGGTGCCTTGGTGCAATTTGCTCTGGATATCAATCCCAATGACCTCGCCAAAAGAATGGAGGCGGTTATCCTTCCAAGAAGCTTTGGAACTACGCAGAGTTCCAGGTGGAACTTCAGCAATAAAGGCCGTCCAAAGGTTTATGAGTCGTCAACCGGCTTGGACTCCAGGCCAAGAACTTCCATGGGACGCTGTCGGTATATCACCGCCCAAAATCACAAGAGGAGCGTATGGAGCCGTCGTATATACACAAGCAGCTCTCGCAGCAACGCGTGTGGTTGAAAAAGAAGATGAAAGCGAGCCATGGGAAAACAGGAGAGGTATTCATGTGCGTTGAATTCGTTTGCGAACTAGACTATCAACTTACACTTTTAGTCTATTCATGCGGTCTTCACCAACCCTGGACTTTCAGATCGCCCTTTCATCCATGATGTATCAGAGGTTCATTCAAGTCGTTCATTCTCTACACGCCTCGTTCATGCTCGTCAATCAACCCAGCCTTCAACAAACCCATCAGGACCATTTCCCGAATTAGACATTCAAGCACCACTGGGTAGCCCTTGCTTAACGAGCCTCATCACTTTCAAACGACCAGTTACGAGTACCGACGAAGTCCAAGGAATTCCACCAGAGGAGAGATTCAGCGAAATTCTTTCGTCGCGAAAACCCGATGAATGGGATCCGTGTCCACAGGCTGACGTTGATACCATAAAAGCAAAATTCCCAAATGAAGGCCATGGAGCATTCCCTATTCTGGACATGTATAAAGTCGACATGTCTGCTTTCAACGCCAATAAAGCAATTCCCGAACGGAGAGAATTGATATACTACCGATTATTAAAACCTCTTCCTAAAGAAGATACCAATGCACATATTCTGTGTCATGCGTTCGAAGCAGACCGCAACAGCCTGTTCATGCTCGGCAATCACTTGGGCTACGGCCACGACCTAGGTATTGCAGCAAGTCTCAGCTATTCGTTCTATGTCCACGTTAATTCTGAAGAAGCTGTTATGGAAGGTAGTGAGTGGTGGATACAAGAAGCATCCTGGCCACGCTTCAGCGCTGGTAGAGGCGCAATGGAGAGTCTGATATGGAGTCCACAGGGGAAACATATCGCGACTGGCTACCAGGATGGTATTATACTGCCAATGACAACGAGACCAGACCGAGAGACGAAGTTATAGAAGTGGCCACGTGATTGCGATTCGGCTTCGTAAGCGTTGCGAATGATACTTGAGTGCTTCGAAACGATCAGATGCAACTATGTGTTGGGTTCATCCATTATGCGCAATGAGAGATGGCCTCGCATACTATTGTATTATATAACTTCATTAAGCCGCAATAATTACGTGGCAATATACTGCTTCTCCTTGTTCACAAAGGGGAATGTTCCGCCTTGAAAGGACTTCCTTTCTTCAGCTTCCATTCCACTTCCCGCCGCCCTCCTAATCTCCTAATAGCGTTCTTCGAAATCGATTAACATAGTCCGAACTCTGAAGCCCTTACCACACATCGTAGAAGTTCTGGTTAACTTCATTCGAGCGGTGGATGCTTATGTCCACAGAGGTGTGGCATAATATCCTCACTTGTAACCTGCGAGATAGGTACTAGCCTACCTTATGAAGAGCAGTTAAGAACTAGCAATCTAAAGACCGACTATAACTTACCATACTAGGGCGCTCCTGGCAAAGTCTTTCAAATCGTATCCTAGCAAAGGTCGAGCGTCCAAGGTGTTGTGCGTGTCTTCATGCGCGTCTTTTCTTTGAGAATCCCCCCTTAACAAAACAGCAACACTGGTGCGAATAGGGGCTTACCATCAAACCCCCAGGATCATACGTATTAAAGTGTAGAGGCGATCGCTGTTTTCCAGTTCGAATACCTGCCCCTCTTTCTATGCCTATACACCACGTTTGCTCGCTGCTGGCGACTTCCTTGGACGGGTGTCACTATCCTCAAACGCAATCCCGCGCGTATTTATTTCTACATGACTTTGACGTAGGTATTTCCGCAGAAACGCATCTTTTTCTAATCGCATCTATGTTTACTGAACGCTTCCCTCTTCAAACAGTGCCATCACATCAAAAGAAAAGGTAGGTCTACTTTCTCCTTCATCCCCCCTTTTCAGATAATCATCATACACACTGCTAAACAAACATCAAACAGAGACGAGGAAGGCAGTCATTAAGAATAATACTCTTCTTTTATTCCATCCACAGTCGTTTAGCCTAGTGGACTTGGTGTTGATTCACTGTTGGTAAGTGTTTGATCCGCCTACTCAAGGTGCGAGCCATCTTGCACTGCCAAACTTTCAACACCGAAACCAAGTATTTACAAGGTGCACTGCCAAAATATTCTATCTCTTTTCACCTTACACCTCTAACCCGACCATCACCCATCTTCCTCAAACATCATCTTCTTTCATACATCTGAAGTGCGAATTCCTTCAACTTCACAAGGCACTTGATACGTCTTTTTTAAATCATTTCTACACTCTTCGTCGCGACCAGCTACCTAAGCCAGCTGCAGGCTATACCTTTTAGTAAGTTCGTTCGGTTCTTTCTACCACTGTATTTCTATCCCCTTGCTGTGTTCCAAATATTAACTGATATTAATAGTTTCCGTCTCGTAAGGCGCTTGTAGGACCTATCTGCCTCAAGATGAGAGGCCACACCTCGTCTCAGGCACGTCCTGACCCCGTAACGAAAGAAGAGGTTGATCGGATGTTGAAGAAGACAAAAGAAGCGGTCTATAGACTCAGCTCTAATGGCCAGACGTACACTGCGCCAGGGTGCCTCATCGGCACTCCAGTGCGCAAGATCACTGAGAATGACGAATATTGGAAGTCATCATGGCAATCGCTTGAATCCTTCATGGCCCAAGAAGAAAATGAGAAAAAGGCCAAAGCAGAAGCCCATGAGCGCCTCAGACTCGATCCTTCAAACAAGCGTATTGCGGAGACGTACAAGATCCATTCGGACAACGTCAGCAAGCACAAAAAGATCAGAGAAATCTTCGGCAAGGACACTCCATACCATCCTAACCAACTGGTGTCTAAGCACCATCTACCTGCAGAAGGTCTTTGCACAAAGGACCTAATGTACAAGCTCGCCTGTAAAATATCGGACCTTCAATTCCTTCGCGATCGAGGGGAACTGGTCATGGACCCCTTTGACTTCATCAGGTGGAGGGTCGCGCTGAAGCTTCAGCAGAAGCTCTTATTCATGGCACAAAGTGGTCGCGAATATGTCAAGGCCATCATCTCCCAAATATTTGAGGGGTCTGGTATATCTGCCGCCCCTCGTCCGTACCATGATCCTCTGCTTCGTGCCGCTATCATGCGATCAGCTGGTTATCAGGGCCGTCTCAACAGTTACGGCAAGCATGAGGACAAGCGCAAGGTGATCAGAAAAGGTTATACAACCACCACTCGTGCCAGAGCCGAGCCTACGCCAACTTTGAGTCACAGGCTAGCCTACCCTTCTAGAATTGAAAAACGCCAAAAGAGTGTTTCTCAGCCAAGCACGTACTCGGGAGTCAATGGATACCGAGCTCAGCAGAAGACTCGCCAGGATCAGGTGAACACGGACTCCAAGCGCTGAGCGTGGGTGGCTACACTACCGATGGAGAAATGTGAGTGTTCTAAAAACAACTGCCTTTTTTGTTAGCTAACATGTATTCACTTAGTTGTTTCCTTTATAAAGCCCAAAGCACATTTCCTTTTTACCAACTGAACTCAACAGGATTGTTCAGTTACCATGCCGTCCACTTCGGCTGTCGCTCACACAGGCGACAAACTCGAATGGGGAGGACGAGCTGGCATGCCGAAGTTTGATTAATGGCATGTGAATACGAATCTACGTATCAACCAGTTTGATTCTACAATAACTGGCAAATTTTGTACAGCATCTGTTCCCTCCCATTCCGGTTGCCGCTGAGGCGGTCATATTCATACCTTTATCAATGAGCCTACATTTATCGGGAGGGTTCAGAACATATCGTCGATTTTAGCTCTCATAAAAATGCAATCGTTCTCTTACATTTGAAGTGCTTGAGATTCTGCAAACGTTCACCCTATACCGACAACACTAGAGTGCCAGGCACGTGGGTAAGAATAAAATAGAGACATTAGAGGAGGCTTACAGAAATATCTGATCAGAGGATCATCTAAACTAACCTAAAGATTTCTGTCGCCATCCTAAACCCTTATAGTAACAGAGCTTTAGTGTCTCTATTTATTATTACCCACCTGCCAGGCTACGGTGTGCTTGCATCGGTGATGAATGACCTTATACCGTAGTGGCAATTTATAAATCGACCTTAGAAGAGTTATTAGAACTAATAAACTTCTACTTGTTTGCTCTATAGGTACAACCTTATGGTTCCGATATTATTGCTTATGTACGATCGTGTAGTTAAATGGTCGGCTATACTGGCTACATCGGATGCGTCGGAAAGAAGCCGTAATGCTCTTGTAATATGAGGATGATGTACTCGTAGACTCTCGGATTCTTACCGAAAACATTCTTTAAATTAAGGCAGAACCGTTTAATGAAACATTTCCATCTTATAGTCATGGATTGATGAGTTGTCTATAAGGCACGTGCAGTTGCGCCTCCTCCACCTCAATTCCTGTATACATCTTAATTCTCAACTACCAACTTATACCATCAAACGCACAGGTAAGGTAAACTCACACACCCAGATCGGGCTCATTTCCGTATTGTTCAATTATTCATATAAGGCCAGATATGAGTCCACGTCTAGCAGCTGTCAGAGCTAGCCGAGCTCGCTTTGCGAGTCAGTTCCCATGGATAACTTCGCCATTCATCATCGGCGCACCAATGCGCGTCATGTCTGGACCTCACCTCGCTCTAGAAACCTCAAAGGCTGGAGGTCTAGGATTCATTGGCCCCGGAGCAAAGCCCGAAGATACATCCAAAGACCTGGCTACGGTGCGGGAGTTACTGCGCAGTTCCCCTTCTCAAGCAGTGCCATCCACATTCCCCTCTGATTTCCTTCCCGTCGGCGTCGGCTTCCAGCTTTGGAACGGAGATTTAAAGTCGGCTGTCGAAGCTGTTCGAGAACATAAACCTTGCGCAGCGTGGCTCTTTGCCCCACGCCGAGGTCAAGAGGAGCTGGATGAGTGGACATTCCAGATACGTGAAGCTTATCCTGGTATCCAAATCTGGATCCAAATTGGCACGGTGCAAGAGAGCGTTGAAGTGGCTATGAGCGAACATCACCCCGATGCTCTAGTGATTCAGGGCGCGGAAGCAGGTGGCCATGGTCGAGCTACCGACGGCCTGGGCTTAATGGCCTTGTTTCCTGAGATCGCAGACCAGGTCCAAGGCTGCGACATGGCTTTGTTCGCAGCAGGAGGCATCGCAGACGGCCGGGGAGTCGCAGCGGCTCTCTCACTCGGAGCAACGGGTGCCGTAATGGGTACACGCTTCTTAGCAGCCAGCGAAGCACGCATCAGCAAAGGTTACCAGCAGGAAGTCGTACGTGCTACAGATGGAGCGCGGTGTACTACAAGAACTATGCTATACAATCATCTTCGCGGTACCATGGGTTGGCCAGAGCAGTACAGCCCCCGTGGGATCGTCAACCAGAGCTTCCACGATCATCAAGCAGGTGTTGGTTTTGAGGAGCTGAGGAAAAGGCATGACGAGGCTGCGCAGTCTGGGGATAAGGGCTGGGGGCCGGAAGGGAGGCTGGCTACATACGCAGGCGCTGCTGTTGGACTTGTGTATGATGTACAGGATGCTGGTGTTATTGTAAGGCATGTGCAGAGTGAAGCCAAAGAGATTATGGCCGACCTTGTACGAGATGTCATGTAGTCAACATATTTACGGAATTAGATATAAGACCTATTCTTTTTTCTTCAAAAAAGACAAAGCAGTGCAGTTTACAGAACAAATATATTCAGTTATACTATAACTTCTAGTAAAGATACCTATTACGACACTTCGTTATAGATACAAGTATCAGAAGAGAAGGAATTGGCTGTTTAGCAAGTTAACTCAATCATACTATTGGCATTGGAGGTTTCTGATCACTGTACAAATAGTGTTTGGCCCTGTTTATGTCATATAGCATTAAAGAATGGTTAATAATGAGAACTTTTGTTTGATATGCCTGTGTTCAAGTGTAATATGTGAAGCTTGTTTTCATTTTGAATTTGCTTGGTTTTACAAATTCATTTTCATAACAAGACTGACAGCGCCAGAATGCTCCTATTCTAGAGGGGATTAGTATCCAACAGGAGTTATGATACTACCGCCATATTTGTTTTATGTTTTGTTTGTGACTTACACATGATTCAAGAATCGTAATAGTAAATGCATTATAGAATTTGATATACATATGGCACGATATTCACTATTGCATCACTATCCTCTTGCCTATGGCGCTCTTCACTCTGAGATGTACTGTAGAGCTTCGGCCTGCAACTGCACGCTATTTTGAATACACCAGTTGATGAAAGTTTTCAAGTGAGCTGAGCCTCGGCAAGTGAGTTGAGACGGACGCAAATGATAGAGCTCTCATGACTAAGCCGTTAAGTCGCAGAAGTGGGCATTGGGAAATTCAAAAATCAGGAGGAGATCAGTTCGATAGTTCACATTTCTATCAAGCTATAATCGCTTCTACAAGGTAAATGTGATGGATTTTGGAGCTCATGAAGCTTTTTGATGACGCTTCCGAGATCCGCCTTTATTTAGTTAGCGATTGTCCCAGAGCCAAGGTCTAGGAGCCGGAGCTTTGATAGATCACGTGGTCGTGAATACAACAACTTCAATTGGTCAATTCACTTGCCCGGATGGGTCCAGGTTCCAACTTCGACCCAAATCAGCCCATTCCTCACAAATCCCTCGACAACACCCTCTACCTCTCTCTCAGCCCATCCCCCGAGTCATCCTCATTGCCAGGCGCAAACTCGAACCGATAAAACAACGATGTTCCTGCAACGCTCCGCCATCACCGCGGCTCGCCGTGTCGCCGCCCGACCTGCCGTCGCTCGCACCTTTGTTACCTCCGTCGTTCGCCGTACGTATTTCTTTCTATTTTGCTTCCGGACCCCACAACCAATGACATTCGTCGTATGATGGCTGACTAGTGTTTTTGCTTCGACTACAGGTGATGCCGCCAACCGCCCTTCCACCCCCAGTGAGCAGGCCGCTGCTCTCGCTGGCACCGCCGAGAAGAAGATTGGCTCCTACAAGGTCCTGAAGGGTACGTCCAATCGACAATGCCGCCGTCGACGAGCCTCAATGGCGCCCCATAACCTCAGTCGATGCACCGTGACGTGACGTGCAACATTCGCTGACGAAGCTTCCATTTTACAGAGGTCCAGACTGAGGAGGATCTCTTCGGTCCTGGTGCCGCCCCCGGTACCGTCCCTACCGATCTCGAGCAGTCCACCGGTCTCGAGCGTCTGGAGATCCTCGGTAAGATGGAGGGCGTCGACATCTTCGACATGCGCCCTCTTGACGCCAGCCGCCTCGGAACGATGGAGAACCCCATCATGGTCCGATCTGCTGGTGACGAGCAGTTCGCTGGTTGCACTGGTTTCCCCGCCGACTCTCACGGCGTTAACTGGCTCGGCGTGAGTCTTGACCTTTTCGGCCCCGGACGGATGGAAGTGAATTGCTGACATTGTGATCCCAGCTTACCCGCGAGCGCCCTATCGAGCGATGCCCCGAGTGCGGCAGCGTCTACAAGATGGACTACGTCGGTCCTGAGGACGATCACCACCACCACCACCCTCCTGAGTTCGAGGAGCCCAAGACCTTTGCCGATTACATCAAGCCCGAGTACCGATACAAATAAATGCATTGCGCCGAGAGACATTGAGGAGATGGGCGGCAGTATCAAGCGAAAACTAGACGGGTGTAATGCCGCCCTGGGGAGAGGAGCCGTTTTGTGTAGATTAGGGTGCCTTGTTCCCTGTGTCAATTTACTAAGTTAGCTTGCAGAAGTTGATGTTGACTATATAACGGATTCCCAGAAGTGAGACTAATTTAATGTTTTAATTGAGCTTGTACTTGAACAATAGTTTTACGAGCTTTAAGATATTGGTTATAGCCTGGGGTTTGTGATGTCATTTTGTTGGTTGAAGATGAAACATGGCCTGCGAATGGTAGCTCTCATACCAGGGCCATGAACCCAACGATGTGACATGAGATATGCATGGCCTTTTAAGCCAGGTGATAAACACAAGTGCCCTCTGCATGCCCACTGTATTCTCATTTGCGAAACTGTGTCGTCTGAGCTCTCTGAGGCTGTTTGGAACCCAGCATCATCGGGTTATATATGGGCATCAAAGTTGGGTCATGTCGTCTTCTCAGCTGCGAGTGAGATGGAGGCATAAGGGCCATCTGACTTATGCCACGACTGTTATATGCTTGACGACAGAGGCGATGCTGTTTCGTTGACTATCGTTGTTCAACCTTCATCCTCAGCAAAGCTCAACTTAATCTTCTTGGCCTTCTTCTTTGGCTTGCGGTTCTTGGCGGACTCTTTATCAGAGACGTCCTTCTTCTTATCCTCCCCATCACCTTCAGCCTTGGCCTCATCAGCATCACCACCGACGACCTTTCCAACCTTGCGCTTTCTCCCTCCAATGGCAGCTTTGCTTTCTGACTCTTTGGAAACTTCTTTCACAGTCGTTGGTTCCAGGTCGTGGTTTCCAGTGTCTTTGACAACGCCATCCTTGTCTACCTCGAGACTCACAACATTGCCATCTTCATCTACAACAAGCGGCACATCTTCAGCTTCCTCGCTGCTGGAACGCTTCTTGGCTGATCTCCGTTGCGCAGCGAGGAGTGGATCGGGACCAGTTGCGCCAACAGCTTGAGCGCGCAGAGCAGCGAGGAATGGTGGTGCTGAGTTGTCATAAGACAGATTTTTCGAGTTGATTTTAGGGGTAGGAGCCATGTTGAGGTTGAATAAGTTGAGTTGTAGGTTTGATATGGTTGGTTCAGCTTGCAGCTGTCAGCGATTGGCTTATGACTCTTTGTCAGCTTTTCGATAATGTACCTCCTGTTAAATCTGGATCCAAAAAACACTGGAAGACTTGGAAGCAGAGTATCAGTCAGTCTAGACTGTTTTAAGAAATACTTACCTACCTAGTCTACCTGCATGCAAGCACAACACTTGTGGGGCTCGTGCATCGAAACCCTTTTCTTCCATGGAAGACAAGATTCAGAAAGGAATGAACTTCTTGCTTCCGCTAAAAACGTCGAGAACATCAGGTCCACTGTAAACTTAGTAGGTAGATTCAAACTGCGGTAAGTACAACAAGTAAGAACCTAATTATAACCTAGCCGGGGTTTTCTTTTCTAGCTTCTCTTTCTTCGTTTGCTTCTCCTGACGGGGGAGTTTCCAGTTCAATTTATTAATAGTGTAGATGCGGACCGGAGATCAGTGATATTCCGCCTTTTTTCTCCTTCATTTGGATGAAGCTGCGGTGTTTGATTGGATTGAACCAAAAAAAGCAGGGCGGTCTATTCTCTACGGGCGAGCCCGTGGCCCCCTGGAGCCATGACCTGGACTACTGGGCCAGGGCGCCCGGGATCTTGAATGCGGACGGGGATAAGTAGGTGCATGAATAAACTGCCAATATCAGTCACTGTGCTGCAACTATGTACTGAATATACTTCTTCAATGACTCCTGACTTTTTGTCTCCAATTTCTAGGAGAAAGTGCCCTGGCGCATCATGGCGGCCCCATCCCATGATGGATGGATATTGTCTCCCATTTCCCACCACCCATCGTTATGCTTTATGCTTTCACTATCCCTTTTTTCTTTTTTGCCTCTTTTCTCTATCCCTCTCAAAACTAAGACTTTAGCTTATTTATCAGAGTCAGTCTCTGTCCAGTCGCTTCCATCCCCTATAATTGACTGCCGCCCTTGCTCTACTGTACTGTACTGTACTTTTTCATACGCTCCAAATCAGACATCCCCTTCTTTATTGGTGATTCAAGTATCCATATTATTCTTGTCCATCGTTATCAACCGCCAAGGAGTTATTCGTGCCCCACTGTCCCTTCTCTGCTGGTCGACGCGTCAGTAAGTTAGGTGCTTACTGGGTCCAAGATTTGGCTTTTGCTCTCTAGCTCTGGTTCTGGCGTGGAAGGGAACGTGGTCGGTCCCTGCCGCTCATTACTTAATTCCGTTCCCATGTTCAGTTCCCATGTTCATCTGCACTGTACATCTTTTTTAGATCCAGAATCCTCCAAGATCTCCAGGACGCTGCGGCCACTCTTTTGCTTCCATCTAAGTTTAAGGTGATGACACCTGCTTAGACTGCGCTACACGATCGGTACGACGAGTCACGACAAACGATACCACGACCGTTTATTCTTCCAGCGACTGAACTAAACTGCGATTGCGTTTACTGTACCTAATTTTCAAGCCTTTTGGTCCCGCTCTCTGCCCCAAGATCGATCGACCGACCTACAAATACGCACGCCACTACTATACAAGTTGATAGCCCCGTTCGCCCAACACCGATCTTCCTCCTCGGTCTCCTTCTCCTATTTCCTCGTCTTCGACGGCCCTCGCAGGCGCCACAGCACGGCGCATTTCATGTACCCCCGACTACAACTGCTATCGATCATACAACCTACCGCCGCGGTAGGCTCTTTCTCGACATGGACCTGATCAGGAGGGCCACCAAGGTCGCTCCTAGCAAACCTCCTCTACAACTTCCCCTCGATGAGAAGAGAGACTCGAAACATAACAAGGCCGTGGACAATCGCATGGCCTTCTTCCGTCGGCCCCTACGGTTAAAGGGGAACTCCACGATTTCTGTCCCTCTGGGCGTAGTCATCTTTTTCCCTATGCTTGTTTTAATCCTTATTTTTATTCTTTTCGTTAGCCATCCCAGTTCTCCCGGAAGGGGATTCCTTATACCAGGAGGTGCTGCCCCCAAGATGCGGTATGTTCAAAATCGTCGGTCTCGGCATGACCCCTAGCTAATAGGTGGAACAGGAAAATCAGCGAAAAGTACGACAAGGTGTTCGTCGAGGGCTGCGCCCAGCCCGATACTAGCCAGCCTCGAGCCAATGCTGCATTTGTGATATTAGCGAGAAACAAGGAGATTGACGGTGTGTTGCAATCCATCAAGTCGGTCGAGAGACACTTCAACAGATGGTACCACTACCCCTATGTGTTCCTCAACGACGGTGACTTCGACGACAACTTCAAGGAGGCCGTTCGAAACCATACTTCAGGCGAGGTTGAATTTGGAAAGGTTGGACCGGATATGTGGGGATTCCCTGATTGGATCGACCCCAAGGTTGCTGCAGAAGGCATTGCCAAACAAGGTGATGCTGCCGTGATGTACGGAGGTCTGGAGAGCTACCACAAGATGTGTAGATTCTACTCGGGGTAAGTTGAGTTAACTATGCTGATCAACAACATGGCTAACAGTGCACGCAGCTTCTTTTTCAACCATCCCTTACTACTAAAGTACGAGTGGTACTGGCGAGTCGAGCCTGAGATCAGCTACTTCTGTGACATCACATAGTATGTTTGTTCATTGAACGAGGTCCGTACATAGCTAACATTCAACAGCGATCCTTTCCAAAAAATGATTGAACATAACAAAACATATGGCTTCACAATTGCCGTAAAAGAGCTTCGCGAGACTGTCCCCAACATTTTCCGATACGCCTCCGCTTACAAGCGACTTAACAACATCACGTCCAAGGGTCTATGGGAAATGTTTACCGAACCACCGGAGGACGACGATGAGGACTCGGCCAAAGACAGCGATACTTCTCCAAACGATAATAGTTTCTGGGATACTCTCACAGGGAAGAAGAAGACCACCATCGACCCTGAGTCAATGGAAGGAGAGACCTACAACATGTGCCACTTTTGGTCCAATTTCGAAATTGCGAAGCTCAGCTGGTTCCGCAGCAAGGAGTATCAGGATTTCTTTGAAATGATGGACCGCAGTGGTGGCTTTTGGATGGAACGAGTATGCAAGCCACTTGCCTCCCTTTTGTAACAATGCTAACATTCCTCAGTGGGGCGACGCCCCTATTCACTCCCTTGCCGCTGGCGCTCTACTTGGACCCCAGGACATACATTACTTCCGAGACTTTGGATACAGGCACACGACAATCCAGCACTGCCCTGCTAACGCACCAGGCAAGCAGCTTGCCCGTGAACCTTTCCTTGAGAAGACGACATTCCCCGAATACAAACGATTCGAGGAAGACGATTACTGGGAGCATTGGGACGACGTCCAAGAAGGTGGCATTGGCTGCCGTTGCAGATGCGATACTGACGTTGTCGATGTTGAGGGCAAGGAAGGATCTTGTCTGGCTGAATGGGTCGACGTTGCCGGCGGCTGGGCTCATCCATATTAAGCCCCTCAGATACTCAAACTCGCTTGGGTGTTTGTACACCATGAGCTGATAGATAACACCATATTCGAGCATTCCGATTATCCACGGCGCTTCAGGGGCATGAGCAACTTCGATTTGACTAGGTCATAGGGATTATTACACATTCGGGGACAGGGTATAAAAAAGAAGGGGGCGGCGTTTTGTTTTAGCAGAGTATTTGGACGTTGCTGTTGTGAGGCTCTTGCCTGCACGCTCTGGCTCGTTCATCATTGTATTACAGGACATGGCATACGCATTGTGGGGAATCTGCTTCATATACGACTTGAAGGGTCTTTGTTAAGATGTTCGGATAGACGATGTGTTTTGTACTCTACTCTAGAGATTCCAAGAGTATCTGCTGGGTATTAATGATACATATAGGATGGGAGATCGCTCATTCCTAGATTTTACGGCTGCTCGAACAGTGTTTTGTGCACCTCGGTCTACATACTTGAACGCCGTGACTCAGTGATCGCTCTGATCAGTTAGATTCTTACTGGATTACAAGCCAAGGACTTCCTGGAGCCATGCTTCAATTATGTAAATCCGTGGTAGCGCAGGCAGATTACTGGTTGGTCAAGGCATTGGAGGAGGCCTTGACTAACAGCACTGCCTTCAGCTGAACACCAGGATTCCAGCCCCACCGTTTGTGATCTGCCCAAGTCCTGAAGCTCATCTCGATAAATGGTTATGTAGCTCGTCCAGCAACAATAAACTCATGTTGCATCCGTTCAAAACTCTCTTCAACAGCATCCCATACAGTCTGGCTTACGATGAATACACTAAATCGTGTCTCAGAGTATCTCTTCGGTCCCACGATTCCTCCTCGGGAACCGTGCGGTCGAAAAGTGCAGATCATGTCAGACCTTCATCTCGAGCTCAATCGTCAATATGCAACTTTCGATTTTCCCGCTAAAGCACCATTTCTCATTCTGGGCGGCGATATCGGCCGTATGGTTGACTATGACATGCTTCTCTCCTTCCTCGCTCGCCAAACAGCCCGTTTCGAAAAGGTCTTTCTAGTCCTCGGTAATCATGAGTTCTACGAGATGAGCTATGAAGAGGGTATAGCAAAGGCTGGAGATTTGGAGAAAGAAGAGGCTTTGGGGGGCAAACTTGTGCTTCTGGATCGGAATCGCTGGGATGATCCTGATTCGAAACTCACCATCGTCGGCGCAACGTTATGGTCCAAGATTCATCCCTCAGCAGCCGAGATCGTCGCTCTGCGTGTCTCAGATTTCAAGATGATCTCGGGCTGGTCCGTTGCCAAGCACAACGAGTACCATGAACGCGATCTCGCGTATCTGAGCGAGACTGTCACAAACCTTGGTAACTTTCCTGCGGAATCCCAGCGGATTGTTTTGGTGGTGACGCACCATGCGCCCTGCGTGGCTGGGTCTTCCAAGCCGGAGCACGCGAATTCGCCGTTCAAAAGTGCGTTCTCGACGGATGTCATCCAGGCGGGGGAGTTTGCTAGGGGCGTTGCGGTGTGGATGTTTGGGCATACGCATTACACGACAGAGTTTAGGAAGGGTGGTGTGAGGGTTGTTGCGAATCAGAGGGGGTATGTTTTGGGTTACAAAGGGCCGACGTTGGAGGATGCCAAGGGATTTGATGATGGGAGGGTTGTCGGACTGTGATGTGCAGGTCGGTGTTATTAAATTGGGTGGTAGATGTCTGTGGTTATGAAGCTTGGAGTTTGGGTCAGGGTTCATTTGTATACCAATGATTATGTGTTCGATGGTACTGGATATCTTCGAGTTACTCTACATATCCTTGAACACCTAGTAACTCCTCGAAAGACTTTATGAGTATATTCAAGAAGCGTGCTTGATATTGACACTTCGTAGAATATATGCTTAGCCGCACTCACGCCATATCTCCTTTATTCGCCTGATAGACGGGTAAGTATGCTTGCTCTTTACATGGCTACAGGCCAAGTTTTTGTGACTGGAACTATTTTATTCATGTGTTTTCACTCGTCGATTGGATTGAGTGTTGGTTGTTGATTGAGTGTCTTGAACACCCCTGATGTTATCACGTCTTAACCCATGTATCGTGGAGTATGCCTCGGGCTGTGCTCAAAAAACAATTTGTAGAGTGACGATTCAACTCGCATGCGCCGCAGACATGATGCATAATTAGGTACTTAGTACGAGAAAAACAAATTGTAAGTGATTATTATTTGTCTACTACACATCCATCTTATAACTAACTCTCAGTCGCAATACTAGAGAGTCTGGAAGTAACTGCTACAACAGGTAAGTACCTTGGTTTATAACTAAGAAGAATTCAAGGCAGCTGATAGGCTATTAAGAATAATTTTGTGCTATATATCGCAAGATAGCCTTCTGCATTTATCCCCTGACGCAGTATAGTCGACTGGCTCAGACAACTCATTGTATATCGAAACGAACTCACTCGACGATCGGCATAGCTTAACTGAGACAACAACAACTCTTACGAAAGATTGAATGATATTTTACCGCTTAGCCTCCTCGATAAACTGAATCTAATCCTCAAATAAGACGACATTGGCTAGTTTACAAAAACGCAACAAGACCCGATCGTCGTGATGAGACTACACAACAGAGTAGACGATAGTGTAGATTACACTACTGATCCGCGTTTCATGTTTTTGGTACTTGGGATCCCTCTCATTGTATTATTTTCATTGTTCTATGTATCGTAGGCTGTTATAGGAGTCATAAGAAAGATGAGGGAATTGGAAAAGCTCGACGTGCTGCAATGGCTACGGAAACGCTAGAACGGAGGCACGGAGATGAAGAAAGTTTAAGCGGAAGGACTATTGTAAACTAGATATTACAGCCCCTTGAACACTTTCTTAGTTATATCCGGACAAAGAATGCCTCTGTCTTCACAACATTCCCTGTGTAAGTCGTTTAAGTCGTGTAAGTGTAAACTTTTACTTCTATCATTCGTTCACTACAGCCTCACGATTTATCAAGAACAGCGCCTTCTACAACTATAAGGAATGAGAAACTTTCTCAAATTATGTTTTACTCATAAAATCTCAATTTCTCACTTTTTTAATGTGTTTTCCTAAACTTGCTGTAAATCGAGGTAGATGTCGAATTGTGGCCTCAGGCATACACTGCCCCGGATTGACATTATTGCGCTAAAACGTCCAAAAAATTGGTCACTGTCGACTTCGAGATCGCCAGCATCAACTCCAGTCTCACGGCCACGGCGCCCTTTCCACGACGATGCCTCCTCGAATTTCTCCCTTCAGCACGCCGCTGTGCTGCAGGACGACCGCAAAAGCTCCCGTCTCGTCGCTGACCGCCTACCTCGCCGGTCTCTCGCTCCAGACTCGAAATGCGTCCATCCTCGGCAGCCTCGCCAACAACCCAGGCGCCATTCACCAGAAGAAGCGAGTTGGTCGTGGTCCTTCGTCCGGACACGGAAAGACATCAGGTCGTGGTCACAAGGGTCAGAAGCAGCACGGAAAGGTCAAGCCATGGTTCCAGGGTGGTCAGACACCTTTGATCGTCAAGCACGGTCGAAAGGGTTTCAGCAACTTGTAAGGCGCCTACAATTACCCCCGATACGAAATTGAAGGTTTTCGGAGGATAAAAGGTCCAATTGACTAACAAGTCTGTAGCCGAGCCCCCCAAATGTCGGAAGTCAACATCGATCAAATCCAGGCCTGGATCGACCAAGGACGACTCGACCCTGCGAAACAGATTACTCCGAAGGAATTGATCGAGTGTGGTATCATTGGAACACTCAAGGACGGTGTCAAGATTTTGTCTCGTGGTGCGGACACTCTTAAGCAGCCTATCAACGTCATGGTCTCTCGTGTTTCTGCCTCAGCAATTGCCGCCATTGAAGGCGCCGGCGGCAAGGTCCTTACCCGATACTACACCAAGCTCGCCATAAAACGACTTTTGACTGGCGAGTCCGTCAACACGGATAAGCCTCTGCCCCAAGGTGCGGAGCACGTCGATACTGTGCTGGCCACAGCCCGCGAAGCCCCCTTCCGATACCGATTGCCTGACCCCACTAGCCGTGAGGATATCGAGTACTATCGTGATCCTGCACACCGAGGATACCTGAGCCATCAGCTTGCGCCAGGAGAGTCGCCCAGTTTGTACTTTAGGGTACCTGGTGTGCACAAGATTAAGAGCGAGGTTAAGAAGGAGAAGACGGCGGCCGAGGAGACTCTTTTCTAAGAGTTGGGATATGCCATGTTGATGAATTGTATTATAATGACCGAGTATAGAGACTTGGATGCGAAAACAAGCAATGTACAATCAATTGAATCTCTAAAACTGAAGACAGTCACCTTTTTGAACGCATGCATATTCGAGAACAGCCACAGTTTGACTGACAGTTTGTGGAGTTGCCAGGAACATGCATTTCTTAGCCGTTACAGGACATGACCCTCCATGTAGGAGAGAGGTACGTACCCATGACGCTCCACAACAGCTCTGTCCGGACGCCGGGTTAAGGTGATGTCGCAGACCCAGGTCTTCTCCACTTGGAATGACTTCACCAACCTCCCAGTTGCCTCTCAATTCGCGTGTATTTCGTTGCTAGAGTTGCTGTACGGCTTATTGGCTTTGCTTCAACTCTTGTAGTCGCTGTATTGTTACATCGCAGGTTCGCTATTGCGCACCCAAATCCATTGCGCTCAATAGCTTCTCTCTTTCACGGGCCTCGATTACGAGTCGCCTACTAGACGAGACGACGAGATCTACAATCGCTCCACGAGTTATCGCGACTCAGCTGATCGGCATCAACAAGACTGGCCCGCGCCTCAAGATAGCTTTACAACAAATACACAGCACACAAAGCCACAATGTCGCTGTTTGGTTCATCGCCGACTGAGGACAGTCCGGACTTGAGCTCGCCTGGTCCTGCTCGACGTGGTGGTGCTGGACTCTTTGATGATGAGTCCGCATCCAAGCCATCCAACAGTCTCTTCGCGGACGATGACGACTCGCACGATTCACCTTGGGATATGCCTACGCCGCGCAAGCAGCAGAGCCGTGCCGATCTTATTCGCAACCTCCTTTCCGGCAGCGATGTGCCCGATAGCTATATCGAGACCTTCGATACAGTGGTGCGCGAAGATGGCAGCGGGGGCGAGGTCACATCTGGAGGGATCGCAAAGCTCTTCGCTACAGCCAGGCTCGGAGCCGACGCCCAAGCTCGCATCATGTCCTTGGTCGCTCCAGGTGGCGGGGATATTAAGCTAGATCGAAACGAGTTCAATGTCCTGCTGGCCCTGGTCGGCCTGGCACAGGAAGGCGAAATCATAAGTCTTGATGGTGTTGATGAGCGACGAAAACGTGAGTATTCATATTTCTTCGGTTTGTTTTTCGCATGAAGGAATTCGCGTCATGTAAATGACTTTGCTTGCCAAGGCTTACAAGTTGCGTTATCATCTGGTCCATGCGATACCATGTCATATCAGTGCTGGCATATCCCCCCGGTGGTTGGTGGGGACACTACTCGATGCAGCTAATAACTCATTTCCATCACAGGCCTTCCGCAACCCAAGCTCGCAGGTCTCACTGCAGAGCCCATCCTACCTCCAGTTGCTGAACTTTCTGCGAAACCTCCTCAGACGCCTCCCAAAGATAATCCTCCTCAACAACAGCAAACTCCGCCCGCGCAACAGCAGCCCAAGCAATTTCGACCAGCTATGGACGACCCTGAAGACGACCCATGGGGTAGCCCCGATATGCACAAGACCCACGATCACGGTCCAGCCAAATCCAACGGTGCCCAGCGTCATAACACGAATGGCCATGCCAGCTTCAGCCAAACACCCCCAACAACAGTAACCGATGCGCCTCCTCTGACCCAAGCCGCGTCGCCTCCTACGGCTTCACCAAACAGTCGCAGACAGCCAAGCAGTAACTCAATGACAGGACCCGGTGGATGGGGATACTTCGATGGACAAAATCCCACCGTAGGCGGTTTCGGCGAATCTCCAACTGCCGCCGTTGTTCAGAATCCCTTCGCCGCCGCTCCTGCTGCGAATCCACCTCCTCCAGCTCTACAACATCATGTGAGCAGTGGTAGAGTAAGCCGCGGCGCTGAGGAGAATGTTGTTGTTACTCTTATGCCGGAGAAGGAGGGTGTCTTTATGTTCCAGCATCATAATTACGAGATCTCGAGCGTGAGGCGCGGCAGCAAAGTTGTTCGCAGATATAGCGACTTTGTCTGGCTGTTGGACTGTCTGCACAAGAGGTATCCGTTCCGCATCCTGCCGCTACTTCCGCCCAAGCGTGTAGGTGTAAATGGCAGCCATCTGTCGAACGATGGCGCTTTCATCGAGAAGCGAAGGAGGGGTCTGTCACGATTCTTGAATGCTCTTGTTAGGCATCCAGTCCTTAGCCAAGAGCAGCTTGTTGTTATGTTCTTGACCGTTCCCACAGTAAGTCTTTCGTGTCTCGGCGTGTAAATCAACTGCTGAAGCTAATATCAGCATCAGGAACTGTCTGTGTGGCGTAAGCAAGCTACTATTTCTGTTCAGGATGAGTTTACCGATCGAGTACTACCACCTGGCCTGGAGGATTCATTGCCCGCCGAACTTGAGGAGCTGTTCTCCCGTACACGCAGTGGTGTCAAGCGTTCCGCCGAGCTTTACATTAACGCCTGCAATGTTATGGACCGTCTTGTCAAGCGAACTGAGGGCGTTGCTGCCGACCATGCTCGTGTCGCCATGTCTCTGGCTTCGCTTACAGAAACATCGGAGGATACATACGCGACGGATACCAACGAAGTTCCCCTACTCAACGATGGACTTGTTGCCATGAGCAAACACCTCAGAACATGTCAGGCTTTGATGGAGGATGAGAGCCGAGGATGGGATGAGGGTGTTTTGGAGGACCTCAAGCGCCAAAGAGATGCTCTGGTGAGCGTACGAGAGATGTTTGAACGGCGGGAAAGACTGGATAAGGACAATATTCCTTATCTAGAACGAAGAATCCAGACCAACGAAAGTAAACTTGCCAGCCTGAGAGCCAAGCCAGAAGGCATGGTCAAGGCTGGTGAGATCGACCGGATAGCGGAAAACATCATCAAGGCAAGTCGTCTGTCTCCAACCTATTTTTGCAGAGTACTAACAATAAACAGGATAAGGAATCTATTGTCCAACAACACAACCGCTCCATCTTTGTCAAGGAGTGTATCCGTGACGAACTCAGCACCTTCCAATCAACACAGTACCACGTAAGCCGATGGAACCAGGACTGGGCTGGCGAGCGAGTGAAGTATGCAGAGATGCTCGCAGACAACTGGCGACGATTACTCGATGAACTCGAGGGCATGCCATTGGGCGACTAGAGTGTGCCGGAGAGCCATCGAAGTTCGTTCGTAACGGCGATTGCTACGCCGGAAGTATGGGGCGAACCACATTGGAGGGACGTCAGGTGGTAATTGAATATATCTAAGTGGAGAAGAAGAAGAAGCGATGGTTGCGGTTTGGTTTTTGAAATTATTGCTTGCGTTGAAAATGTGTTTTTGTAACAAGATGGGAGAGTGAGTGCATGCATGGGTTGGAAGATGATGAGAAGTTGGTGGTAGGGAGAAAGAAGCATGAAGCCGTGTGCTCGATACCCTTCATTCATTTTAGTTTCGAATGTTAGTTCATAATAGATATCGTGACTATTATGTATATACAGGCCTTCTCTCGACGAGTCAGGCAATTACGTTTCTCGATGCATAGTGGATGGTCATGACGTGGTCGAACGAGTGCTTGTCATCAATATTTTATTATCATTTCACTTTTTGTCTCCTCCGATCATCTACCAAGATATCCAAGGTATCCCGTCTATCCATCTACCACTGATCTGTCACAGCACCGTGAGAAGCATCGCCAACCAATCGGGCATACTTGGCCAACACACCTCTCTTGACACGAGGCTCAGGGGCCTTCCACTCGCTGCGTCGCTTCTCCATCTCCTCATCAGTGATGTCGACATCGATTCGGTTGTTAATCGCGTCGATAGTGATCTCGTCTCCATCCTTGACCAGAGCGATAGGACCTCCGACCATAGCCTCGGGCACAACGTGGCCCACTATGAAACCGTGAGAAGCACCGCTGTATCGTCCGTCAGTGACGAGGGCCAAGTTCGAGAGACCTGCGCCCATGATGGCTGCGGATGCCTTCAGCTGCTCGGGCATACCCGGTCCGCCCTTGGGTCCTTCGTATCGGACGATGACAACAAGGTTGCCGTCGGACTGCTTGATCTCGCTGCGGTTCAGGGCGGCGTTGAGTTCCTTCTCGGTGTTGAAGACGCGAGCCTTGCCGGTGAAGGAGAGACCCTCCTTTCCGGTGATCTTGGCGACGGCGCCGCCGGGGGCGAAGTTACCCTTTAGGATGCGGATATGGCCAGATTCCTTGATGGGATTCTCGAGGGGACGGATAATATCCTGGCCAGGGTCCAGACTAGGCCAGTCCTCGACGTTCTCGGCGAGAGTCTTGCCGGTGATGGTCATGATGCTACCGTCAAGGAGACCACGAGCGACGAGCATCTTAATGACAGAGGGGGTACCGCCGACCTTGTAGAGATCCTCCATGTAGTACTTTCCACTAGGGGCAAGATCAGCAAGGAAGGGAGTGCGGTCACTGGCGCGCTGAATGTCGTCAATGGTCAGGGGGACATCAGCGGTGTTGGCCATGGCGAGGAAGTGAAGAACACCGTTTGTTGAACCACCAAGAATCATAGTCAGGACAAGAGCGTTCTCGAAAGAGGCGCGGGTCATGATGTCGCGAGGACGAAGGTCCTTCTCCATGGTAGTTCGAATAACCTGAGCAGCACGCTCACACTCACGACGCTTCTCAGGGGACTCGGCGGGATACGACGATGAACCAGGTAGGCTAAGACCCATGGCCTCGATGGCAGTGGCCATAGTGTTGGCCGTGTACATACCACCACAGGCTCCAGCACCGGGACAAGCATGCTTCTCGATATCGTCCATGACATCCGAGCTTCCACGACCGGGCTCGCCGGGGTTCGTCTTGGCGTGTAGACGGCCGTAGTTGTAGGCACCCGAGGCCTCGTAGCAGGTGCTGATGTTGATGGGCTTCTCGAGGAGGTTAGAGTGGCCCTTGCGGATGGTGCCGCCGTAGATCATGATGAAGGGGCGGTTGTGACGAGCAGCTGCCATGACAGTGCCGGGCATGTTCTTGTCACAGCCGGGGATGGAGATGTTGGCGTCATGGTGCTGGGCGCAGGTGACGGACTCGATGGAATCAGCGATGATTTCTCGAGTCTGAAGAGAGAAGCGCATGCCTGTGGGGGTGAGTGAGTGAATGAGATTGATGCGTATAAATGGGTCTTTACTTACCCTCGCCGCCCATGGTGATGGCGTCGGATACGCCGACTGTGTTGAACTGCCATCCGATCATACCCTCTTTCTCGATGGAGTTTTTGACGATCTGGCCAAGATCGAGGACTAGATATTTATGAGTATACTCTTTCATGGACTTTATCTGTCTCACTCACGATGGGTACTGTGCAAAAACTCATTAGCATCTCATGCTGCTGTGTAGATTCACTTCACTCGAGACTCACTTGCAAGGGTTTCCTTGCCACCAGACGGTAGCAACACCGACCTGGGGCGCGTTCTTCATTGTGTTCTGGTCCTTGACGCCAGCTCCGTAGAGCATGGCCTATATACCGAGCAGTGTCAGTGGCCAAGCAATGAGTTTGGGGTTTATATATAACGCACCTGAGCTCCGGGGTAGTCATGCTCGCGGGTGATCTTTGTAGACCACCGGTTGAGAGCCCCGCCGGGAGGAAGGCAAGGGAAGGGAATGTAGTCGCTTGACTGCTTGGGATCGTGGGTGACCTGGTCCGCCATGACGATGGTTGTTTATGAGAGTCTGTATCTCCACTCTCTAGAGGCAGTTGTAATATGGAAGAGCTCTTGGCTAGATAGAGCCAGGTAGACTAGTCAGTGACCTGAAGACTAGAATTAGTAAAAAGAACAATAACTACAGATTCGCAGAAAAGCGATGTCGGAGAAAGATGAGGAGATCAAGTCCAAGTTGAAGTTCCGGAAAACCGGACGACAATCACTACCAAGTAGAAAAGATGCAGATTCACTCACCAAGTTTTGAGGGGTGAAACAGGAAGGAAGCTCTCAAGGTGAGTGTCAACAAAGCCCAGAGTCAAGAGGGAGAGAGAATTGACCAAAGACAAGCGTCGGATTAGACAAGAATTGTGGTGCGAGTTTACAGATGCAGATGCAGATGCCGAAGAGCGGAGAAGCTCTCTCTAGCTAGTGCTTGGACGGTAAATGTAAGCGGAATCTCCTGTAACGTGTGCGGAGGTGAGTGAGTGAGTGACGGGTTGTATTTGGTGTCTTTCTCTCTCGAAAGTGACCAAGAAAGAAGATACAAGAAGAGGTCAAGAATATTGCTTTGGGTGAAAGCAAGAAGAGGAAGTGGTGAGGAGAGAGAAGAGAGGATTGCTATTCAGTGATGATGATGATGATGGCACTGTCAACCATGGATCGATCACTGCAACCAAATTCAAGTGTATTGTAGTATCACAATAAGTAAAAGATAGTAAAATAACAATCAATTGTCTGAACCGAGAGAACTGGGCTTTTAAAACAATATCTAGAATAGGTAGGTGCCCATCACCATCATCATCATGACCCGAATCCTTTCGCTCCAACCTTTTCCGGACCGAGCAAGCAAACTCGGTAATAATGTCACGAGAACTACTTCTCTTTTTTTTCCCATTCTAGTTATCCCTCTTATTGTTCGACAACCGACCCCTCAATCATGTTGATCATAAAAAGTTATCGAGTCCACTTCCCGACCGTAATTAGCAACTAAACCCCGCACATTTCAAAAAGCTTGGTCGTCGAATACCAGCTCTTGGTTTAGCAATTACGGATCCCCATCCTTGGGAGGGAGTGAGTGAGTGGCTACTGATAACGTAGCTAGAGAATTACCTAGTGCTTGTTCTGTAAGTGAGAGCTGTTGTACAGTAATAATATCATTTCAGATAAAGAGAAAATAAGACAAGAAATAAAATCCCTCGTTAGAAATATATATCTCTTCGGTATATAATGAATGTCGAGATCATGGCTTGTAGTCTACAATTCCACGATAACCTCATTGTCAAACCACACCGGGTCAACTGTCACCCTAACATACCTCAACCCCCCCCAAAGTTCCCTTTTAATAAACAAAACCCCCGGCTAAAAAAGGCCAAGTCCAAAAAATTAAGAATTTATCCATTATCTCCATCTCCATCTCCATCT
>JABCQV010000302.1:0-43438 GCA_013186375.1 Fusarium aywerte
ATATATAACTTTTATATATATTATTTTAAAACCTATATAGTTATAAATTCTTAAAAGTATATAAAAAAAGAATTAAATATTAAAAAGCTATATTTATATAGGCTATTAAGTACTTATAATATTAAAGTAATACTTATAATAAAATAGAAAAAATCTAATATTTTATAGGCTTTATTAGAATTTTATAGCTATTTTTACTATTTTTTAATTACTTTTTTAAAAATCTAAGAAAAACCGGTCATTTCTTGTGTCACCCCCCAAGGGTAGGTAGGTAGGTAAGTAGCAAGTTACACAGTAAAGCAAACTCAACCTAACCTGATAATAAGCTAATGGGATGAATTAATTATGAACTGATCCACCATATCTTGTCCGTGCGCGCGCCAAAGTCAATTACATTTGGTTATGTATATCGCGAGGATAGGACAAGAAGCGAAACTTTGTTGATAGAGTTGTGCAACAAGAATAGATACGAGCGTTTACCAAGTTAATTGAATCCAGAACCGAACGTGACGGAAAGATGTCGTATCGTCATGGAGAGTCTTGAGAAAATGAGAGACCCAGTAGAATCATATGAGCAAAGACCAAGGGCAGTTCGAATTATTATCTGGCAAAGTTTCTCATATCACTTGCACCACCGCATCAAGTGTGATATTGAGTCACATCGGTCACAATATCAAGCCATGGGATGGCATATGGCATGGATCCATTATCAGAGCCAACAGCAATCCCACCAACAGCCGATAGCGGAGAAAGAGATGAGATGAAAGAAAGAAAGAGGGTTGGGTCATCACTGCATGCCGCTCTTCCGTTGCGTTGACTTCACATGCATATTCATTATTTCTGTCCCTCTCACGGTTTTAGGCTTTGCTTTTGGTTCTGCTGGGCTTGGCTTGCGAGCTTGTCACTTGATATTAAAGCTGCATCTGCATCTGCAGCTGCAGGGTTACCTTCTCCCCCACATAGACTGCAACTCCCAGGCTTGAAGAGTCGAAGCGAGCAAAACTTTTCGTTGATCGGTAGAGTTTGCATTTTTCTCTCTCATCTCTTATTAGACCTTGGGCGACCAAGGGAAGTTCGTTCCCTTGCAGTTGATGTTAAGGCCTCGTCTGGCCTCGTCTGGCCTCGTCTCTCCCCCCCACATTTGGGCCGTTGGGATCTGGGCTTGGCCGTTTTTGTTTATTTCAGAAAGCTTATTGAGAATCAGGAACAATCATTGGATAAACGAGGGCTTCGCCTAGAAGATGGCTGATGCGTTGGGAGAAGAGAAGCCAGAAGGGGGATCGACCTCGGCGTGAGTTGAGAGAATCAGTGCCTGAAATGCTCCTGATTTTTGTAGACATCCATCCCACCTTATCCCTTGTTACCTTCTCGGTTACCTATCACATCATCGCATACCAGTTTTTCGGGATGGTGTGCAGCCACTTCGATTTGACTTTTATTATCATACAGGAGCATTGGCCTACGTAACAGATTGTCGAGAGAAAGACATGAGAGATGATGGACTTGGGTAAGTATCTACCTGACTGATAATGTCATAGAAGCTTACTATAGCTCTATAAAAAGCAGGTTATCGTTCTCCTCTGTTCCTCTGCAGATCACATAACGGTCCGTCCACCGGAGACACGAACCCAGCCTAAAATTAATGCCAATGTCAATGCTAATGCTGATGCCCAAATCAAGACACCATTTTTATGCATCCTTTTAGGTGCCCTTTTTTCCCCCTCTTACCCCTAGACTAAGGTATCTAAGGAACGCCACAAACGTTCACCATCCCTGTCCTGCCCCAGCGCTATCCAAGCTTTGGGCCCCGTATTTGCAGGTACTAACAGCCTCTGTACGGTACCTACGCTAGGAGCGCAGTACCGTACGTGAACCCTGCCTAGCCCGGGCTTGCCTTGAACTTGTCCGCGGCACCTTCAGCCGTTTTCCCGCTACCAGGGGGGCATGACTGTGTCTTCAGAGGAGCGAGAGAGCGTGCAGAAGAGAGGGAAAAAGAAAAGAAGAAAAGCAAAAAAAGAAACAAGAGCAAACCCTTCGCTTCTCTTTTTACTTCTGTCATTTCTCTTTGTTCTCTCCTCTAGTCATCCGTTGTCTCCCCATTGTGTCATTCCTTTTCACCAACGACTTTCTCACTTACTACGTATCATAAGCTACGCCTACTAGGTATACCTAGATCCCAGGATATATGTACTAAGGTACCCAAAACCAACGGGACAAACAGACGGACAAAGAAGACGACGACGACAACAAGAGGAAGAACAAAAAATTGTTTGCTTTTGCCGCCAGGTTATCGATCAATTAATCAGTTCAACCATTCAACCAGTCGATCCATTTGTCATCCTTCTTTTCTTTTATTTCACCCTGGATTGGGCTGTCTCAGAAATACAAGCCCCTCTTCTTCTCTCTCATCCACTCACTCATTCAATCGAACGAACGTCCACCCATATTCTTGTTCTTTTACAATTATCTGGCCAGAAACTCGGACCTCAAAAGCTATCTGATCACTTCACACTACATCATAGTGCATTACGCTACGCTCTAGCATCGACCCTTACTTTCATATTATATCATATCCAATCAACACACACACACGCGCGCGCAAACTCTCGCCTCGCCTCGGATTGTATTGCGACTGCACACGACTACGACTAGCACGATCATAACGTCACAACAAGACAAATCCCGATTCATAGTTACTCAGTTCCCGCTACGACAAGACGACACATCCAAAAGCAAGCTACCTAAGTACTGTAGCTTCTACTCCGCCGCAAACCAGAGCCCTTAGCGACGCGCCCGTGTCTAGATCATTTGTAAAGAGCTCCATCTCTTAGCTTCCTCCACCACTGTTTCGTTTGGGTGCCTATTACGATCGTCCCGATATCGCGAGCTGTGCAACAACCGATCGCACAACCAGCTCCTCTCTCTTACAACATACTCAATCTCACCTGTCGATCGCTTCGCGACCGACACAGCGCATCACTCGATATGACAGCTCCGGCACAGACACCCGTTCCTATATCCATCACCATCTGCGGTGACGGCGGGTGCGGTAAATCCTCCATCACATTACGTCTCGTCCGCTCGCAATGGACTTCAGACTATGACCCGACAATCGAGGACTCATACAGCGTGACACGCCGCATCGATGGAGTTACGTACCACCTCGCCCTTACCGACACGGCTGGCCAGGAGGAGTATCGAGGCATGTGGGCGTCTTCTAACCTTGGCGCCGACGCTTTCCTGCTTGTCTACGACATCACCTCCAAAGACTCTCTCGACGCACTACAGCACTTCAACGAGCTAATCGACATGGAAGCCGAGACTCGCCTCGATAACGCCGACCGCGCACGCCACGCAGGTCTACGCTCTGGCCATGACTCCCGCTCCCGAACCATTCCCCCAGTTAAGCTTGTCGCTGGCAACAAGTGCGATTTGCAGGAGAGCAGACAGGTTCCCGCTGCCCAAGGTCTCGAGTGGGCGCGCAAGCGTGGCTGTGGTTTCATGGAGACGAGTGCCCGGTTGGAAGTCAACATTGAGGAGACGTTTGCGCTCGTTGTGCGTCGCGTGGTTGAGGCACGACGACTCGCTAACGTAGGCAACGGTTCAGCACGGTCCAACGCGCGTGGTATGACGAAGCCGCTAACGCCCCTGCCGACTGACAGCGATAATGAGAAGCGTGCTGTAGGAGTGCGAGGGCCAACTCTTCAGGGTGATCATGTTGGGGGGAAGAAGGATCACGGTTTCTGGAAGAGCCTGCGGTGCTGGTAAATCGGATTGGCAAAATACATGGGTATGAATGGGAAAGGGAAACTCGAAAAAACGTGGGAGGAGGGAAAGAGGGTTTGTGCGTCATTTGTTGGGACGGATCTTTCAACATCATCATATACCAGGGATACCTCGGCGTCTGGGCGAAGGGCTTGGGTTTCTTTCTGTTCTTTTTTTACAGGTGCGTTCTGTTCGAGGAGGGAAGGATAGCCCCCATACATCTGCCATCGGAGTTCTATCTGCATGGATATTGTTCTTTTGTTCTATCACACTGGGGGGCATTGTTGGCACTTTATATCTTGACACCCTTTTTTGCAGCTTCTGATCCACTGGCAAGTCAAGTATGTTAACATAGTGTGGTCTGGATGTCGAGACACCTCGACAAGGACCATGAGATGCTGCCAGTGCACGTGGATTGAGAATAGCAATGTATCATTGCCACCCCATAAACTGAGTTTCGACATGTCTTACTGGTTGCATCGAAAAGTGATATGTCGCATGCTGCGATTCTGAAGAGCCTGTGAAATCAGATCAATCATGAATGACGTTTATTGTCTGTAATTGCTTGTTAGGTGAGGGTATTTACAAACCCAGCTCTACCTCTTGGGCGCGAAATAAAAGAGATGGAGAAGAAGAAAATCATCATCGTCATCATCAAGAGATTTACCCTTGTGTCGCCATAAACGCCGGGCCTCTATGTCTAGAAGCATCTTGTAAACCGCCGACTCACGCTTTGGTAACGTTGTCCCGCCACTTCTTGTAGTCGGCATACTTCAGAGTCGTCTTCTTGCCCTGATAACGAGTAACCCTGAGATCCAAGTCCTTCCAGCGGCCCCGGCTGCCAGTCCACCCGGCCTTGCGGATGAGGCTGAAGAGCGTCTCGTCCTTGGTCCAACCCTGCTCGGAGGCGACGTCAGGGAGATATGTGGAACCGTAGCGGCGCCCGCGGTCGTGGAAGGAGAGTCGGATGCCGTGGACGCCAATCTCCCAGTCGAAGATGTCATCGACCTCTTCAAAGTCGGTGAGCAGCGTGACTGCGACCTGCAGCGTGGGCAGCTCGGACTTTCTTATAGGAGAAAAGCGGGTGTCGTGGAGGGCGGAGATAAGGGCGTACTCTGGGATGCCTTTGGAGAGATCTTGGGATTCAAAGGTACCGATGCAGCCGCGCAGCATGGGCTCGCCATCGTCCATGATGTTCCATGTTACGAACAGCGGGGCGGAGCTCGGGGGGATGGGCAGAGAAGAGGTGCTTGTGGCTGGCGTTGATGCACCCAGCGAGGTCGATGAAGAGGAGGATGAAGCACTGGCGTCAGGGACCGCGAGGTGTCGAAGACTGGGATCATCGAGAGCTTTGGGCGAGGTCAGCTCTGACTCTGGTGTGGATGCCGATAGTTCCTGGATTTCTTCCAGAGTCAAGGCCTTTCGATTGTGGAGATGAGCATCGAGGGCCTCGAAACATACGAGACAGTGATCCTTGGTAGCCATTCGGAAGAAGAGTAGACTGGGAAAAAGAGTCAGGAGACTTTGTTAGAATGGAGTTGTTGTGACGACAGGAAGCAAGAGTGGCAAATGATTATGCCTCTTAGCAAGAGCACAGAATGAAGGAAGACTGTCGGACGTAGATGCACAGAAAGAGAGAACGTGAGAGATTAGCAGCTGACGAGTGTAGAAGAGAAAAGAGAAAAAAAAAAGAAAAGAAGAAGAGTCAGTCAAGCAGAGGTTGGTGAGATGGTTTAAACGATTGTGGAGGGGTAATTCAGTGGAACTGTCTGCCTGCTGTGCTCGACTCAGCGACAACAAACCCAATTAAAAGACCAATACAATCTAACCAACAGAGTTATGGAGGGGCTTTTGAGGCGTTAGAGTTGTGAGATGCAGTACAGTACGATTACACGTGAATCTTGCTTGAATAGCTGCATTAAGCTTAAGCGCCATATTTGCTACCTACCTATGTTGGAAAAGGAAGCTTTATTTGTCTATCCTCCCAACATGGAAGCGGGAATTTCCAGCTATCTGCGGGCGGTTTAGGCCTAGGTAACTCACCCCCGCGATCGTTGCCGCTGGGGAAGGGGGGCCCAGCAGTTGGGAGGCATGGAAGTTAACCTTTTTGTATCCGTAGCGAGCGAGCTGGACATTGCAGTGGGCCGGTATCCATCTCCAACTTTAAATTGCTTGGGAAAAGAGAAGAAAACTTGATCGGATGAAACAAATACGATTCTACAGTGGGCATTATCTGTAATATATCGCATCTATCGCTTAGCCAAGTAGAATCGTGGAGAGGAAGAGGGCGATGATCCTGATACAAAGCCAAGTATCATCTTGCAACCGGAAAGTGGACTGCCGCCAGTTTGATCAACGCGCCCCGGTTACAGAATCGCTCATCTCCATGTTTCAAGCCCAGGATCCGACTCTTAATTCTTGATGATCTCATCTTTTTTTATTGAGAGCCATGAGAGTCTAGACCAGAGAGCTTACGAAGCTCTTGACGTACAAGCGTCGGCTGCTCCAAGTCCCGAATAAGGCCGCATGGAGTAGAGGCCCAAATGCCGGCACTGAGATGCTCAAACACGTCTCATGAAGCTTATTCAGTGTCTCGAGTTGTGATAACATGATAAACATAAACCGGGGGAAGATACAGCATCATGAAAGATGTAGACTGTAGATTTGTAGTACAAATAGTTCTGTCTCTCCAGCCAAAGTCAGTGTTCTCCTCATGCTGAGCATCTCAATCTAAACACTTCTTCACTCTAGTTCCTCTGTCCAGTCTTATCTTTTCTCGTCGCCGGCCGACACTTCAATTCCAGTTTCTACCAAATCAACTTACAACCACTCAACTCCTCTTTCATTAAGTCAAAATGAAATTCACACTTTTCACCCTCATCACTCTTGTCACTGCCGCCTCTGCCGGCTTGAGTAAGTCCAATCTTGACTCGAATCCAAAACCAAACTCATCTAACATCTTCAAGTCAAGCGAGTCGACGTCAACGTCCCTGCCATGACAGACGCAACGGGCAGAGTTGTTCAATTCAACGCTGCTGAAGTTCCCACCACCAGGAAGCGGGCCATTGCTGAGCAGCAGAAGCAGAAGCAGCAGAAGAACAAGAACAAGCAATAATTTTAGAAACACCTACACTTGCTTAGGTGATTGAGATTGAGCTGGACCTCGTAATGAACAGACGGACGGATGAGGACGATTGCCTCTTTGAAAGGAGACACAATCCAATTCAATCCGATGGCTTGAGGGATCCCAAGACAACAATAGCGGTTGATACTTGGCTTGTACGGAATAGGATATAAGGTTCGGGAAATGGAAGCACTGCTCACTTGAGCTATTGTGGAATCATTATGTCTTTCTTGTAGGCTGTGAGACGTAGTCATCTTTGATGTGATGTGAGGTTGATAACCAGTCAAAAGCTTGACTTGTTACATTGCGCAACAGTGAATAAGAATCATGTGAGATTATGTGTAACTGAAGATTATAGATAGTCTAGTCTGTACTAAAGTTCATTTCATCACCATGGTCGGTGGTTATGCTGTCAATCTCGCCTACAGTGGCTTAGTTGTTACAGGATGTAATCAAATGTGAGCTAGCCAGTCATGAGTCAACCCGACGATCTAAATGGGGATCAGAACGTCGCATTGTATACCAAAACGGGTTGAGATGCTTCAAACATTAGGTAGTTCCAGAGTATACCTAGAGTAGTATCCGTAGTTGAGCCTACATCTTTCCCGTTAGAATTGAAAAGTAACTTGATAAGGTGATAGGATCTATGTGTGAAGACGGTCTAGAAGTCTTAGAATTACTAAGTAGCCAAGTTATTACCGTCAAATGATGTCCTTGAAGCTATCGCTATCCTTTTTCAAGCTACTGTACCTACATCATGCGACTTCAATCAGCCTTGCGGGCCCCTAAAAAACAAAATGTCCACTCAAGCCCCACAGACCCTAGATTCCCAACTGTGTTGAAACCCGTGGTGACTGAATACCATTGGAGGGCCTTATAGTCCTACATACCAGCTTCTGACTGTAACTGTAGATGTAACTGTTTGTGGCCAAATACCAAGCCTTCTGCACCCTCCTGGTGCCTGGACCTTGAATCATTCTTCATCATGGCCAGACAAGAGCATCTCGTTGGTAGAAACAGAGATGAACAGAAAAAGGGTCGAGGCGCAGTTTACTACCAACAACTCAATGCAGCCAAGATGGTATTCCCGGATTTTCGGCTAGGGCTTCTATTCTCAGTACCTCATGATCTCATTCCCACTAGACTACTCGATGATATTGTACTGTAAAACTCAGTTGACCGACCCAACCTCTTGGTGACTACATCCTGGTTTCAGCCCCCACACATCGCGCTTTAGACCTATCCTGTCGCCACTTTATTAGTCTCTCGAACTCGATTTCCTTTTGGATTGTTGATGAGGCGATGCTGTTTCCCCTCTTTCTAAGCGAAGTTGTAGTGGTTTGATTCCTGTCAATTCACTTGGCGAGATCAAGTAGACTAGCCAACTGTACATGCCACGGCTACAACGGATGAATCCTCTCGTTGCTATTTACAGGGCTGAGTGGAGAAAGAACTGCAATGAAACCCAAAATCAGCCTTGCCGCTTTCGAGAACAAGATGGACTCGGTACCGAAGCCATGGGCGTTGAGAAAATGCCTCTCTTCTCAGGGCGGCCTCGCGCTTAATCCTGGCGTCAATTTTTCGAAGGATTCCCTTCATTTACCGTCTGAGACTCCGAGCCCGATTCTCCGTAGGAGCCGTTGGATTTCAGCTAGGCTAGTGTACTAAGACAAAATATCATGTATGGCTCGTACTTTTCTTTACTCCCTTGTTTTTATGGCTGAAACTGAAAAGCCTAGCTGAGTTTCGAGGTTGACTCTGTACTGTATATCTCAACTCTAACAAGAGCAAAATTTCGTTAACAAATTCGCAAACAAACTCATCCTAGACCTGCAGCTAATTACTAAACTGAACTTTTGTGTTTACCGCCTAGCAAATTAGTAGCTCTGTGTCATGTTGCAAAGTCCCATCTGGGCCCCTCTGAGCAGACTGAGCTGTTCATCCTGTGTCAGCAAAGCTCTCCTCTCAGCCGCAGCCCTCCATCAGCACTAAGCCCAATTCCAGTCGAGCAACCCGGAAAAAGCGTCACTCTTGACTGCACAATGGTGGAGCGGTGGCTCATACATCCCTGACCCATGGATATTGGGGCAGAGGGCTGAGTTCACTCGGGTTGCGGGGAGCGGAAGAGGCAAAGGCTTGACTTGTTGTATGCAGTACACTGACTAGTAGTAAATAAATAAGAAGGCTGGACCCCCTCCCGGGGAAGAGTTGCTGACTTTCGAATGGTTGATCTTTTAATGAATAAGGAACCTGAGGTTTCGTAGGATTCCAGTTATAATACAACACACGCACGCAGGACGAAGGCGAAATAGGCACGACGACTACTAAACACAACACAACATAACAGCCAGCAGTCTTATGACCGTGATTACACATTTATGACAACGGAAACGGCCATCTTCTTCTATATGAGCGACGAATAACTTCAAAACAATACCATCGAGCAAAAAAAGACTCTGGAAGAGAGGAAACCCACAACAGCACAGTCAAGTGAAGGACTGTTCTAGAAGATCAGCAAAACAACTCCCATAACACTGAAGACAAATCCCTTACGATATGCTTCTCGACGGAAACCATCGTGCCCAGGCACAGTTTGACAGAGCGAAATGGCGTACAATGATCCTCATCCCCACATGGGCCTTTCAACTATGCCTGTCCATGACCATGATGGGCCTCTTCGCCTACAGACTGGGCGACAGCATCAAGGTGAACAAAGACGACGACAAAAAGAATGACGACCCTACAATCGAGATTGTGTAAGTTCGCCCATCGGCCAAGCTTCGTTGTTTACTGACCTCTAAGTAGATGGGAGGCTACCAATGTGGCTCTGTGGTTCGTTGCATCGCTGTGCAGTTTCGTCGAAATCGCAAAATACTTTGCAGAGGCTTTGACGCCATGGACTATGCTCTTCACGCACGTCATCAAGTTGACCTGCGCCATTGCTACTCTCGCTCTTGACATTGTTGTTTACACCGAAAAGCACGACAAACACTATTCCCTCGTAGCCCTGGGGCTGGACTGTGCCTTTATGTAAGTCTCGGTCATCACAAAACTTTGCAAGAAGTCCCACTGACATGTACACAGTATCACTTCCATCGTCTTGGTATTCTACTCGGTGCGCAGATACCGTCGCCTTTCCGCTTACGACGACTACACCCACCCCGTAAACGTCAAGCCCTATGGTTTCAACGACGACATTGAGCGCGACACTTCCTATGCCCAGCAGTCGGGTGACAAGCGCTACTCTTCAACATCGTCCCGAGCAAGCATCATTTCCAAGCGCGAATCTCTCGAGATGGGCACCATCCAGCGAACGCCGAGTGTTTACTCGCATAAGCGCGATACCCAGTTCGATGAATACGTAGCACGCCGCGGCTCTATGACGAAAGAGCGCATCGGAAGCGGAGACTTTAGCTTTACTGGGGCTCAGAGTGAGCTGCAAGAGCCTGGATCCCTTACACCTACTGGAACGACGCTTGCGCCTAATCGACCAAGAGGATATAGCAGCAGTCGAGCAGCTAGCTGGACCAGTGAGAGAGGTCTAGTAGCCGTTCCAGAAGAGGAGGATGATACGGCAGCTGGAAAGGAGTCCAAGTCGGAGAAGGAGAAGAAGGATCGTGAAGCCCTCCTGGGTAACACCCCTCGCGAGAGTGTTGATGGACCAGTTGTTCCCCAGGAAGCTGACCTCTCAGAACCAAGATGGCAGCGAGAGTAAAGAGGATGGTTATAAAGTAACACACGTCGAGTAGATAAGTTTACAAGGGCTGATGTGAGGACACAATTGCCTAACTTGGATAGTTTGCATTCCTGTACGATTGTATATACCCAGAGGAGAAACGGCGTTTTTGAGGGGATTCTGAACAGCATTGCGAGCTGAATTTTGAACAGTACCTTGATCTACAGCGATCGAAAACGAGGAATTTTGGCAAATGAATTTTCCATGCTGTGATCTGTGATTAAACTCATCTAAGAATCTTGATGGTACGTCTGCCAAGATGTGTAGTTTCCTTCTTCTTCTAAGTAGACGTATAGCTTACCCAAACCACAGCATTCATGGCAATGCAAGGTGCCATAGTGTCAGAACTATGGCTGTAAGTAACTATTGGATCTTTAAAAGTTATATAGGGCTAAGATTATACTTGGAAATGTTATTAAATAGGTAAAAAGAACTACTATAAAGCGTAATGCTATTTAACTAAAGAGGACTGGAAGTAACCGGGGGGCTCCAGTAGAGCATAAACTTGCCTGGCAGTAGATGTACCTGAGGACGTTGTGATAGTGCCATAGGATATTTTGTGGTTCTCTAATGGTGCCTAGAAACACTGACGATGTTTGGTGATGTAGGAATGTGGTTGAGAGGTAAAGGTATAGAGAGGGACTCATATCAGAATACTTAACATTTTCGAAGACAGTGTTATTGGTACAGGCTGGGCCGGCGTCGGCTCGGTATTGGTGATGGCACCAAGTCAGCGCTTATATGGAGAGATGCTCCTTGTAAGTGATATATCTGGTGGTAATATAGATGAGGCGACGAAATGGTCGGAGAGAGAACCCCAACCATGCGTACCAGCATCTCTGTGCCATATCGCAAGCTGAGAATAGAGAGCTCAAATAAACTGTCTAGTACGCGAGATAGAAAAGAAGTCGTGAAGGATGTGTAGGCGTAGAAGGAGCAGCAAGATCAAGTGTTGGTTACTAGATGGAATGGTATTCACTGCCATCCAATCTCGCAAGATCTTTCCCACAATTTTGACATTAATATCGTAAGGTACTGTGAACAACTGTCAGTACCAGAGCTTAGATGTAGTATAACTATGTTTTCTTCAGCCAAGGACGCAAACTTGGGCCCTCCAGAGAGTTGATACCGGTGCAGGCGTTTGTGTTAGTGGCATATATGAACCCGCTGCTGGATCTATTTTTTCTTTTTCTTTCTTAAGAATCAAGCATCCTACTCCAGAAGTCCGAGAGGAGCTATGTAGAATAGGTTCTCCATCAAGGTCTAAGCCTTTGAAGGGTTTTTCTTGGTCGGTATGGAGAAAGGATTGCATGGCCTAAGAGCTGAACGTTGCTTAAATATTAGGGATCTCATTTCGAAGAGGCTAGCTAGGGAGATGTGTCGTCACTGAACCGTCGAGTCAATCTTAAGGTAGCGACTTGACATGAAATAAACATCAGATGTTCTGTATGTTGCTATGGCGGGCTTGTTTGCTGGTGATGCAGTTGAGCAGGACGAAATGGAAGGAAGGTGCACTGCGGTGGAGAATGATCGATCTGCGTGCGGGGTCTGCGGGTGTGCCTTGCATTAGCGGAGGGCAGGAGCAAGAGCTACCCCACTTCCCCGAACCACAGAGTGCAACTTTTATTCATGACAAGCAATAAGTATCTGGTCCATCTCCCCTATCGCTTTAGATGCTTCTCTTTGACCCAGATGCTAAAGACAAATGAAAACAAAAAGTAAATCGAGGACGCAGCCAAAGTCCAAATGGCAGCAATCTGATAGCTACGCCTTACTTGCTCAGCCAGATTGGTTGGCAGTTCCTTGATGTACTCAAGACTCTGTCGAACCCTCTCCTCAATCTCACGAGCTTCGTCCTGATCAGGAAGTCTCAATGCCAGCTCTGTTCGAAGCGCTTGTTGCAGAACGGCAGCTCCAGTGCTGATACCTATGCTAGACCCTAAAGCACGGAAGAGGTAGGAGGACGCCACGACAACAGCCGTGTCTTCGACTGTAGCATTGGCGAGGAGACCAATAAGTGTCGTAATGTAGCCTAACATTGGTGAGTCAGTTAAATTCGAGGGCTATGAGTGGGTTTGGTTCACCTACTGCTACCAGTCCCCAATCCCATGACGACGATGGCAATGGATGTCCAGAGAGTTGACCGATGCCAGACGAACAGACATATGGGAAAAATAGAAACAAACGCAAGAGCGTAGCCTGACATGTTTGGGTAGTAGAACTTCTCCGTACGCTTGATAATCCAGCCGCTTACAATCGAAGCTGCGACAAAGGATATCATAATTGGAACAAGCAACAAACCGCTCTGAGTGGCGTTCAGCCCCTGAACAGCCTGGAAGAAAATAGGTATATAGAATACCACCAATGTCTGCCCAGCTGTGGCAGTGAAGTTCACGAGGTAACAAGCGAATAGGCTGCGATCGAAAATAGCATGCCCAGGAGCAAGCGGATGTGATGTAACCTTGAGTTCGACGAAAACGAGTAACCCGAAGAGCATGGGAGCCAAGGACAGAGCAATAATGGTGATATCGTGAGACCAACTTCGGTTGGATCCAGAATCTAGGCCGACGAGAAGGGCGATCACGGCCGTAACAAGGGTTAAAGCACCGAGGAAGTCAACTCTTCGAACCTTGGAGAGCCAATGATCGTGTTCCACAGGTTGAAGATCCAGGACGAAGTAGACGGCTATGAAAGCAACAAAGCATAACGGTACCTGGCCAAAAAACGACCTAGATATTTTGTTAGTCTGTTGCCAAGTGTTTTGTTAAGCAATACACTCAAGACTCACCATCGCCAGCCGATCGAATCAGCCATAAATCCTCCAAGAGGAGCGCCCGTGGCAGTGCCAGCAAAGTAGACAAGACTAATCTTTCCTTGCCACACTCCGCGCTCCTTCAACGGCACAAGGTCACTCAGTAAAATAGCGACCACAGAATTCATACCTCCTCCACCGATGCCTGATATAGCACGTGCAATGCAGAGCTGGGTCATGGACTGAGCCAGACCGCAACCAAGACAACCGACGGCAAAGGTGGTGTAGGCAAAGAGGAGACACGCTTTGCGGCCAAAGATATCGCTGAGTTGGCCATAGAGGGGCTGGCCACTTGTGAGCGTTAGGAAATAGCTGATGGGGCGTTAGTTGATGGCTATAATTGTCTGCCATGCTTCAAATCTCACGCTGTGGCAATCCAACTGGTATTGTTAAGAGCATGGAGTTCGTCACCGATCTTTGCGTAGGCTGCGACTGTTATGAGTTGATCCGCAGCAGCCAGATAAACCTATGATCGTTGTAAGTACGTCTTTGTTCATTTCAAATGCGGAAAATGTCCATACACCAATGCTAACAGACGCAAGAAGCATATGCATCTTTCTGTTGGAGTATATCCGCGCTGAGGCATCATCGCCTGCGACTTGACCATCTTCAGGGTCTCTATTGTTGGCATCATTGCTTCCGTGGTCTCTTAGAAGAGGCGACACCTCGGACGGATCCTCCAATGTCAGAGTGTTTGTCATGTTTATAAGCTTCCGGAGAGAACGCAAAAAACACGACGATAAGTTCGGTCAGGGCAATGCTTTCACGGACTGGACGTTGACAGCAAGCAAGGTAGGGCAAAGATGAATGCTACAAGCAGGATCAGGGCCCTACTTCTCTATTTGATACAACTGACTATTTCTACTCAAATATCTTAGTCTATTTGCTTACCTTCTGTATCTGACAGTCAGAGTCAGATTTGAGCAGCCATCAGATGGATCGACCGGAAGGTGGTATACCATAAGATAGATTAACCACACGTAGTTAAGGCGAGGCTATTAAAGAGGCAAAAACAGGAAAGTTATGAGTTTGACCTGTTATTCGCCTGAGTGTTGTCCAACACGCGGTTTGAAGGGAACGCAGCCGAAACTGGCCTCGAGATGAGGCTATCTTTCATATGCTCTGTGCAACAAAAGAAAGTTGAGGCTACCAAGTCTTAAGTTATGGACCTGTTCATCGCCTGTCAGACTGTCAGACAGAATGTTATCAACTGCATTTGAGTGGTGGGTTGAGCAAATGCTAACTATTCGTGTTTACGTGTGAAGAGGCGTACTACAGCACGCAGGCAAAAATACGGTAGTTAAACGACGATTGGTATTTCCTGCTGTGACGATGATCAACTGAATCACGCATACGAGAAACGTATCTCGATCTTTTCAATGTAGAACAGCACCTCAGGCCACTATTTGTTATCGTCCAACAGCCAAGAACTCAGATACAGTAAGACAACGCATTGACTATCATGGTTTCGTTTGCATTAGTTCATGATGCGACTTTTGTTTTGCTCGCATCATATTGATGATGATGCTCGGATATTAATTTGCAAATCCTGACCAAAAGAGGAATACATGCGAGAGTTTGAAAGCAAATACTGTTGTGCCTGAAAGATGTTTGTCATGGAATTAATATGAAACATAGAACATTCGGTCGAGGGTTTTTTTTTCTGCCAAGATAAGGGGTCTGATAAAATTGGTAGATCAGAGACTAATCCGGACTAGAAGTTGAATGTTTTCGCTGACCAATACCAAAGGCATTAGAGAAGAGAGACAATACTGCGTCATGAATGTATCCCTGTCGAATGCTTATGGCACAGTCTCTAGAGCCTGTGTCTTGGACACTTCGGACGATGGATGCGTCCAGATATTGCAGGACGTTTACAGAGAGGGTGTAGTGATAATCTGCAGCATTTAATTAGCTGTGGAGATGCTTGGACGTTGGAGGATCGATCGCCCCAAGCGTGCATGTATGTACAGGGAAGAGACGTGACGTGTTGAGTCGGTGGGCGATCAATAGCAAGGATTGATATAAGTCGGCGGATGCATTTGATTGCTCGGAGTGCTCGGCTTGATGACCTGTGAAAGAAGATGAGATGTGGCGCAGTAAAATGAGTCTCTTTGACTGTTTATTAGCAGTGAAGAATGAGATATGAACAATTAATGGGAGAGCTCATTCAGGTCGATATAGAGTGAATCATGGTACTTTATCTTTGCTGTGCAACTCGAGCACATGGTGAGACGGGATCAAGAAAAGAACTGCATGCATATTAATTACGAGTCAACCACGAGGAAGAGCTGCATTTAACCGATCCTTTTTTTGAGTTTATTGGCATCACGGTTTAAGTTGTGATACAATGAACGAGTACTACACACGTATTGAGGAACAACGAAGCAATAATTGAACTTGTATACGAACAAACATTTCTACTGATATTATATATCTGTCAACTAGCATTGAGTTTTCATCCATGACATGTACTTTTCATCCGAATTGAATGCTGCTTTCTTAGTTAATTCTTAATTAATGCAGGGGTAGGTGGGAAGTGACGTGGATTCAGCTGCAGTGAATCAAGTTCCCCCCGCTTAAAAGTCGAAACTGGATGGAGATCCAATCTACTGGTCGTTTCAGCCTAGTCCAGTAAAAAAAAGTCCCCTGCTTGCGGATTGCTATGTACTGTACCAGAAACCTCGATGAGCCACATTCAGAAATGCTACCTAGTCTATTTGCCTCCCAAGCCCAGGACTCAAACGGTTCATGACTTTGAGGCGGCCAAAGAGCTTACACAAGCCATGCCTAAGCCTCTATCAGCCATTCCTGCGGTATTAGCCAGCTAAAAGAGTAAGGTACCTACTACTTTACCAATTGCCTTGCATGATCCTAACGGAACGCTCAAGTCCCAACGGCCTGGTCCAATTGTGGCAGTTTGTCGATGAAACCTTAGGTAGAAAGAAGTGCTAAAAATCAAGTAAACTACCTAAACAGTTCGAGCAGGGCAAAAAAAAAAAACATCCATTAGTAAAAAAGAATACCAAGACCCAAGACCTGCCTAACAACCAAGAGTTGGATCGACTCGAGGCCTCCTTCCCTTGGTTGATTCTGTTTCGCCTTCCATTTTTCATCACTTTTTGTTTGCTTCCTTGTTTACTTTTTCCTTACCTATTGAAGAATCTTCTTTCCTTCCATCTTCTTTATTCAACTATTCTGTTTCTATTTCGCTTCTCTCTCGACCATTCATCTTTCTCACGCATTGATTGTATCTCGCTCACACCAAAGAAAGCTCGTCCCACTTGATTCAATATCAACTACCACCTCAAGATCCATTCATTCATTCTCTGCTGGTTTCACCTGTCTCTTGTCTCTCCCTTCCCCACTTGATTTCTACTTGGATGCTCCCTCGAGGGGCGCTTTTCCCGTGATCCCCTTCCTATCCATATTATCTAAAGGATTCCAGGGCTCGACATTTCATGCGTTTTGACCAGCCTTTTGCATTACCTTGCTGTCGCGTCCCCCGGTTGCACATGTTTTAACTTGCTTCAAGTTAACGGCACCGTCCCTCTCCGTCGTCCCAGGTTGACACGACAGATTTCGTCTCATCGTGGCTACCATGCTGAACACAACCTCTCTGCAACCGCCTAAAACGGGCACATCTCGCTGGTCCAAAGCTCTTCCGGATGTCCCAGGTCCTGACGAACCAAGCTTTTATGACGATTATTACGAAGCCGCTTCCCCTCAACCACCAGCAAAAGAGCTTCCTCCACCACCGCCGCGTTCAACTAGCATAGGCGACGCGAAGCCATTGCCACCATCACTGCCACCGTTGCACCTGCTTTCAGTCAATTCTCCTGCATCTGCTCCGCCGAAAATGGCGATTCCACGGCGACCCATAGGCAAGCTGTCTGCGAATCCACCACCACCACCTCAAAAGCACCCGCAGCAGCCATCTCCATCGCAGACACCTCCATCACCTTCGGAGTCACTGTCGAGTATCCTGTCGGCTTACTCACGTTCATCAGGCGAATCACTGGTCAGGTCACCAGACGAAGTTGACAGCAGTGCTCTCCAAAGTGAGGCAAACACATCGCCGAGCCACCAAGTTCCACCTGCTAACGTCAGGATTGGCACATTGGAGACTGTCCCCACCCAGCAACAACATCAGCAACAGCAACAATATGAGGCACCCAAGTTGCCTGCCAAAAATAATCAACGACCACCGCCTCTGTCCAAAGACACCAAGTATCATCTACCGGCCACTCCTGCTCCGGTCCGGAAACCAGTCCCAGAGAAGAAGTTGCCTGAACTGAACTCTTTGTCGTCCCAGACCCAGTCTCAGCAGCAGCAGCCTCAGCCTCAGCTTTGGCGTCGTCGCTCCTCAAAGGCCGAGCGGAGCCTTGAGCTTCCCGATCTGCAGCTTGTGTCCAGCCACGGATCGACCGCTGCGACGCAGTCTACTGTCACACCACCACCACAGGCCCAACAACAGCACCCTGCAGACGGACTCAAAATCTCCAAAGCACCGAACTGGCAGTCTGGGAGCACCAACCCAGCAGCTCCTGCTGATCAGGACGTCCGACAGATGCCAGCTTCTGAGCAGGTGCCCGATACCTCGATGATGGGTGGCAACGGCTCTAAGCTTAACCGTCTCAAAGACAAGCTCCATTTTCACCGAAGAAGGAAGTCGTCGACTGATACCACCAAGTCTTCATCAACACAACGACCTGGAACACATCGTCCTCCCACTCCTGAATATCAGAAAGAAGATATCAAGACCCCTATCGTCGACTCGATTGTTTCGCCTCTATCACCTGCTTCATCCCCGGAGCCTGCTGCCCAGGTATCACCCGAACTTCCGGAAGATATTCCCCAAATATCTCCTCAACATCAAACCCAAGAGCCTTTAAGAAGTACAGGCAACATCGCGCGAAAAGCTATTCCGGCTTCTAAACTCCCAAGTCCCAGCGAGGACAAGCCCTTCTCTGAATCACCGGACTTGAAGAATGAATCTCCACTGGTAGGATCGCTGTCGTCTTCTCTCACCGATTCAAGAAGCAGTGGGGGATCTTCCAGCAGTGACACCGCAGTCCAGCAGGTTCAACCCCAACCACAACCTCCCGCAGAAGTACCTTCTAGATTTCCACCACGAAATACATCCGTGCAATCGAATGCTCCACCTCGACAATTGTCAGCTGAACATGACCCGAGGCTGGTACAATCAGACGCCCAAGGGCCTCTTTACCGAGGTAGAGATGGTACTCTCTATCCGGAGATGAAGATCACGCAAGAGTACGATCCAAAAGTGGCTTATTTCCCCAGACAATCCGAAAATCCCATTCCAGAGGGTACCATCTTCAAAGCACCGCCCCTCAAAAAATCACACTTCTCTTGTTACCATGGCCATAAGACGATGAATCGCCGAACCAATAGATATTACCCATTGGCATGCCAGACTTGCGATAAGCCAGATGTTGAAGATCGATGGACTTGCAGTTTCTGCCATCTACGAATATGCGAACCCTGCGTCAAGCAACTCAACAACAGTGGCAACGATCTCCGTCGTATGGTTGACAGTATGCAGGTCGTGGCCTGATTCAACATATACCAACACTACCATTATCCAATTTGTTTTTAAGACTCATCAGTCATTTGCGATTTTTTATAATCGAGCCACGCACTTATCATTATTGTGCTTTTCCATTTGTTACTCGTAGAACTATTCTTGCAGGATTGTTTTGATTGACGCATTGCATGCATTATATGAGAAGACTACGGAAGGAATCGCCAAGAAGGGAATATAGACACCACCCATACATACGATGATGTTATTTGTCGCGGATCGGATGATACCACGCTTGCTATCAGCAGCACACCTACCAGGGCGGATAGAGAAAGGGAAAATGAGGAGGACATATTGTCCAATTTTTTGGTCTGATCTCACGATAGCGAAGGGGAGAATGGGTTCATGTTTGCTGCTTTGGTACGGCAATCTGCAGGATCCGGATAATACCGCGATGCCCTAGATGGGATTGCGTTAGGTACTGATCAATAATGAAAAGAATTCTGGATCCAAAACCAATACCAATTTGTGTCAATTGAAACCATCGACGTTGGGAATGGGGTGCGATCTTGCAATACATTCTGTGACTTAAGGGAAGTTTTCTGTGAGTGTGAATCACTTCAGATGTCATGGGGCGACTTGGACCTTTGGTAGACCTCTTACATAACCTTAAAACTCAATCGATATGCCGTGATTCTAGTCAAACAATTGCATTCCCAAGATGGTTACATGACTTCAACATCTGTCGCAGAGCTCCCTTTGCGAGTTTGCGTCTCAGCTCAGCTAGTCCAGATAGGTAGGTTCCGAGTCCGCGTTACAGGATCGAGGATCCGCCACCTGCAGGTCTGACTCCACTCGTACCTTACTTACCGTCCTTAGCCCTGACCGTGCGTGCTCCGGCTAACGGAGCCTACCGTAGTGTAGTGTAGTGTAGTGTAGCTTACCGGTACCCGTAGCCCAAGCGACCCTTATCTTCTTCATCATAATAAACATTCACTAAAACATCCCATTCCCATTCCATCTCGGGACAGAGTGTGAAGAGGGGGTTCAAGATGTCAACATTACAGCGCTCAAAATCAATTCGCAAACCCACCTCTTCCTCTTCTACTACTACCACAACAACAAAAACAACAAAATCTGTCGCTGCTGCTACAAATTCCACTGATGCAGGCTCACCGAGTCGTCTCCCTGTAAAGCCTCTGACCAGAAGCGCAACAGCGTCAAGCAGTACGACAAGAACATTGAGGAATGGTGCATCTGGCTTTTCGAGGACGACTTCCGTCAAACAGTCTGCTAAACCAGCACCATCTGAACCTGCGAAGAGAGAAACTAGGTATCCTCCTTCAACAACAACTACGAGAAGTCGACCAGCGGTGAGGCCGACCTCGGCAGATGGCCCAACCCAAGCTACTAGGAAGGCTCCAGCCCCTTCGCATGCGCGTGCTAAGAGTACCGCGACCGGATTGAAGAACGCACCTGTACTGAGACCGCCTTCATCGACCTCATCGGCTAGTAGTACTACCACCACCAGTACTACTACTACTAAGCCGACTCGCACCCTACGTTCCTCGACAACGTCTAATGTAGAAAAGTCTTCTGGCGCTGCACCTCGCCTTCGACCAGCCTTCTCGACTCTTCAACAGCACTACTCACCTGCCAAGTCTTCCGCACCGAAGCCCCTGACCTCAACGTTCCTCGCGCCACCATCGCCGTCAAAACTTCCTGCCAACGTCGCAGCATCCGCCGAGACAAGCAGACTGCAAACAGAATTACTACAACTGCATCTCTTGCACCGAGATGCTCCCGCTGTCGATGCTGCATGGAGGGCTAGCGCCGAGCGCAAGCTAGGAGAAAAATTCTCGAACCTTGCTGCCGCGAGCAAGCAGATTGACGACCAGGAGAGGGCGGAAGTTGAGAAGGAAAATGTCCTGGCGCTTCGCAAATGGGCTGTTAGGGGAGGTTTGGAAGAGCGCATCCAGGTACTCGACTCAGTCATGAGCGGTCTCTGGGCGCTGGAGGAACCCGGTGGTCGCTACGCCAGAGTCGTAAGACGCTTTGAACGATGGGTCGAACGTATGTGCGAGATTGAAGAGGCACGGCGCGAGGGTGGTGCGTTGCTGCAAGAGAGCGACGTGCTTTTCATTGGCGAACTTGATTCTGCGTGGAAGGATGAATGTGCCGGTTTGGTCCGCCGATTGGATACCCTGAAGCAACAACTCAGCCAGCTGGGTGAATTTACCAACGACGATCAAGGGAAGGATGATAGCAAGGAACGACCGAGCCTGCAACGCATGGTAGAAGGGTCGCGAGAACTCGTTCAGGGTATGCTAACGGAGTTGGATGTCATGGAGGATATTGAGCGCGATGCGCTTGCGCGTGAAGACGACTGGATCGAGAGGATGAATCGAGACGAAGATGTGGATGATACCCCAAGGGCTGGAGCGGTTTGGAGAGTTGTGTAAGATGGAGTAATATGTTGAGCATGCTTTGCGCGCAGTTCCTAAATATCACATAGACCAACGTGACATACGACATAAACATGAGCGACATTACAGCAGGCGATTCACTTTCTTCATGTAACGGATAGATTGGCTTTCTCTTTATCATGTTCAGGACAGAGCCGATCTACCTGAGCCAATGGGTTATCCTACAAGGAAACTGCGACAAGTAGAACGCGCTCATCCATATTCCTTCCTTATTGTTCACATAAATTGACAGGATATCAAATGAAAACATACATTTCGCATTCAGACGGCAAGTCTTTGGACAGAGTGCTATCTAGCTCGTAAGACAGTGTTGCTGCCATTTGTTTGTTCTTTATCTTCTTCTCTTTTTATTTTTTATTTTTAGTTTATATTGTCGCGACATTTGAAGCTTCCTGATCTCATAACGAACGCCTTCTAAATGGTTTCCACGCAAAATTCAAGTGTCGTCATGAAGAAATAGGGAGGTTATAAGTGATGAAACTATTACCGGGCGAGACTCAGGTGTTAATAGCATATTCGTCTATACACATCCTTGGTTTGAGGAATCAGGTGTTTATGGTCAGACTGAATTTCCGGTTTCGTAGGTATCGGAGGATGGAAGAAATAACTTCTCGTCCAGCTACCCCGCGATTTTCGTAGCCCCCACCTAGTGCGACAGTCTTTGACGTGGTTTTGCATGGTATATCAGGCTACGGCGTGAGAACTGGATAGAGATACTTGTTATTATAGCTAGCTTGGGTGATGGTATCATAGGAAAGCCCTTCGAGGGAAGCTGACGCCCTCGACAGCGGGTTCGTCAACGAACCAGCTGCAGCGCTCACCCGTGCCCTCGTTGACAAGGGTACAGGGCAAGCCACCGTCAGTATCGAAAATCTGCTTCATAATATCCTTCTTGCCGCCACCAGTGGCGACAAATGCGACGCGCACAGCGTGGTTAACCACAGGAAGGGTGAGGGTAATGCGCTTTGGGGGAGGCTTAGGAGAGTCTTCGATAGGAGCGACCCAAGCGTCGACCTCCCGAAGCAGCTCATGACCAGGGAAGAGAGAGCATGTATGTCCATCAGGTCCGCATCCGAGAAGGAGAAGGTCGAAGATGGGCAGACGAACAGAGTCGCGGCTAGCGAAGCTAGCAACAAGGGTCTGCTCGTACTGGTCGGCAAGCTCCTGGATGTCGTTCAGGTACTCAGTATTGATGGGGTGGACGGTAGGTTTCTGGTCCTCGGGGATCTTATCCAAAAGCTCCTTCTTCAAAAGGGCATAGTTGGAGTCTTCGTGGTCGAGAGGGACGGCACGCTCGTCGGCGAAGAAGATTTCCCATTTTGCGAAATCGACGACATCGTTGGGCCCGGAAGATGGGGCCAGGAGGGCTTGAGCGAGTGTCTTGGGCAGCGAACCACCCGAGACAGCGACCTTGAAAGTGCCATGTCGAGCGATACCGGCAGCCTGGCTCTGAATAACGTGCGTACGCAATGCCGGGGCAAGAGCGTTGACGTCGCGGAAAGCGAAGAGGTTGGGCTGTGTTTTACCCATCGTGACGTTGTGGTGTGTGTTTTTGAAGCTTGTGGTGAGTTATGACGATGAAAGAGGGAAAAATGTCAAGACGGGAAAAAAAGGCAGAGGCGAGGAAGCCTAATGAGTCTTTTTTCCTGTAGCTCTGATTGATCCTTGACGCAGGCGGGAGGAGAGATAAGTACAGCCAAGGGTATAGAATTGGCAATGAAAGCAGAGAAATTATCTGGATCTACTTTGACCGTTGTGGAATAATTTGATAAGTCGTGTAGACCGGCTGGTATGAAAGGAAGCTTAGAGGAGGCGGGGTTCTATGGAAGTCTCCTCCTGACGGGTTTTCTGGTTTATGGCAAGTACGGTACAGTAGGTGGTTGGGTACCTACCTCGTCATAGTAGTGGATTAAATTCGGCAATTGTCAACCCAAGCTTCGAAGATGGGGAAGCACCTACCCACGAATAGGACCAGCAACTGTGGGCGGAAGGTACGGGGCGGGGACCTGGGAAGGACAGACGGAATGGAATGAACCACGATAGCTTCTCGGGTACCTCAGAATGACAATGATGTTAGGGGCTATCTAATGGGAAAGTTGAGGTACTGTACGGCAATAGCCTAAAGGTGTCTCAGATACCTAGCGTTGGTTGTACAGATAATCAGCTCCGGACGGTGACGTGCTATTTCGATTTTTGGGTTCTGGCCTATCTGAGTTGTGTTTGGTTGAGTCTCTCTGGCCATTTTCCCAGATAATGCAAGCCAGGCCCCTGTTAAGCCGCATGCTGGACATGAAGCTTATCGGAGTGCCGTTATTCCAGGTTAGCTACCGGTTGACAGGTTAGGTAGAGGTTGCCGGTTTGACATACCTAATAGGTAGGTAAGCAGGTACTGTACTGCAAAGGTGCGTGGAGTAAGTAGCACGTGGCGATGTTTCAAGCATAAAGTGAAGCTTTCATGAGGAATTAGACATGGGGACTACTGTCGTCTTAGAAAACAATATTGAAGCACATCCGGTCGAGCTACAGCGGGCTGACATGTGGTTTTAGTTGCTGACGTGCTACCGAGCCTTATCTTACCCTGGTTAAAGAGGCAAGTTTAGTAGCAATATCATCATCATCACCACATAGTTGTGACACAGCATGGCATCTTTAAGCTATCGGTCAATGCAAAAGTAAAGCACTTTGCAGTACTGTGAGCCCGTAGCTCCTGCCATGTGAAACTATTGGCCACATCTATTCGTGCTCTTGATGTCTCGGTGACGTTCGATTCGTTGTATCTATGGCGCTCAAAGGTTCAGGGTCTGAATATTGGTAAAGAATGACACTGACCAATAAGAGCCCCTGGAGTACTACCGTCCGTCTGTATCCCAATAGCAATGACGTCCAAGTAGTTATTTACAATGCTTCCAGAGTACAACAACAGGACGTCCATACGCGGTATTAAATGCCAATTTTCGCATTCTTGATCAAGATAATATAAAATCAGGACAGAAAGACTGTAGCTCAAACGATAAGCATGTGCCTGTTTTGTCCGGACTTGGCAAAAAACTTTATTTTATGGCGGGCTTATGACGTAGCTGCAACACCTATCGCATCGCGAGGGGCCGTTAGTTGCTAGGCGGGTTTAAGCGCGCCGCTAGCGGTTCCAGTTCCGTTCCGTTGAAGCATCCATCAGTCACGGTTGCAACCCCTCCAGCGCTTGTCTCACCAAGTAATACAAGGCTAGAAAATCTACACTTCTTAAGTAGGTAGGTAACTAGACGTTGGAGAGTTTGGGTCATAAAACGATGATCAAATTTCAGAAAATTATTGTTGGTACCCAACATAAACTCGTACTCATGATTGTGCCTCGAACCAGCAGCTCTCCAATGTAATGTAAGTAAGTCACTGTTACCCTAGCTGGCCCTGCGGTCTGGTTAAAAACCCTTGGTCCCTGTCTCTACTTTCTGCCCCTCCAACCATCAGCCCCTCCATACTCCATGCCCGGGCTCCAAAATCTTCAACCCCTCCCTCCTCCATGTGGTGAAAATATTATGGGTACCCAAGCAGGCCTGCCAAGGTACTGGACGAGTCTAGAATCCTCCAACGTTTTTCATAACTCTATTCGTCTAGCATATTCATGTTGTCACCTGATCAAGCATTACGGCATAAGCTATACTAGGTACTACTTTCAATATTCCAAAGAGGGGTAAATGCTTTTAATCTCCGTCGTGTAAGAGACGGTGAGCTCATTTCTATTCAAACTGCATTCTTCATGCATGCGTGGCATAGAGCGAAACTAGCGAACCCAACAGTGAAGTCGATTATATGCGAAAGCGACGTCGACTCCAAGACAACAGCTTTACCAAACCGTTAATCAAGTTTCGACAAAGTCCATGTCAACTGATATCGAGATTAGGAGTGAAACTATGTCTGCTGTTGAAGCCAACATATACAAAGTTGACATGAGAGCTCACTTGAGAGAGATATTGCTTCTATGGCCATCTCCGGTCTTCTTAATGGATGCCGCGATTGGTTGCTTTCCCTAGACCATCACTAATAGATACCAGTCCGGCAAATATCTAGGGAACACAATTCCGATTCCGATTCGATTCGGCTGTAGAAGTACATGAAAAAAATTCTATAATAATGAGACGATGTGATAATGATGCCGACGACGATGGAGAGGAAGTTGAAAGGAAAAGAGCCCGTCCTATAATGCGACTTCCCTGTGAATATGTGACCCCAAATTCGGCCTCTATCAATCTAGCCCTCCCCTCTGTCTTGCACGGATTCGGCAGCTACATTTAGCATGTCGAATAAGATGGTGTGGATAGAGTTTTAGTTCCCACTTCGATTTTCTCTTTTTTTTTCTTTGAAATCGGGTTGTAGAATGGATGGACCCTGACGATCAAATGATCAATCCGGTCTTCATTCGACCGCACTCTTAGCTTTGCCAATTCAATACCCGGACCCTTCTCTCCGTCACATTTTCACCATTAGCCAACAGCGGTAGCCAACACGATATTTGGTCGACGGTTGACTTCGCCAAGCCTGTTTTCATTACCTTTCTTCACTGCCTGGGGCCAATTACATCCCAAAATACCCTGTTCTCTCTTCGGCAGTAATATCAAGATTTCAGGGTCTTTACGAGAATCCCTGACAGCTAGGGAAAATACCCCCCCTCATTGCACAGCAGGACTAATATCAAGCCTCTGTCTTGGAAGGATACCCGGGTCCCCGGTTTCTTGTTCTGCTCTTCAATCTCCGGATTGTCGTCATTTCCAGGCGTCTAGATCTTTCAGCCTCCCTTCTTACTCTAATACAACTGCTTTCGTTGCCGATTTATGCCGGCTCCGAATTTTGATTTATAGGGTCCGCAGTCGGGTCTTGGCCTAAATCCATTAGTTCAACTTTTCCTTTACTCGTCTATTATTGCCCTACCTCAACTTGTTATTATACAATTCGCAAACAAAAAATCCCAATATGGACCCGACAGCTAGAAATGAGCAGCTGTTGGACAGGCGATCACAGCTCACAGAGGGCCTCTCTAGCCTGCCTTACGACTTGATACTCTATCTTGACAGGGCAGCCGTTCACTCAGATCTAGGGTATCCAGACCTCGCAGCTGGCGATGCATATCGCGCACTTACCCTTGCAGATGAGGTTCTCAACGAAAGCTTCGAGTACCATGAGCAGGCTTTCGAGTCTCTGCAGATGCACACAGCAGTTCCACTCCCGGATGTTCTGGCCCACGGCAACTTGCCCCAGGATGACATTCAGGCCACTGAAGCTGGCTCCGAGATAGAGGACGAAGCGGTTAAACGTCTAGCTATCCTGGCCCAAGTTCGTGCATATCAAATTCTTTCGCTCGGCCTCTTGCTTTGCGGATCACTACAAAGCTCAGCCAGCTTCTGCCAACGCGGTCTTCAACTATCACCGTCGAATCAAGAACTGCTGGATACCAAGAGCAACATTGTCACTGTCGCCCGACGAAGACTCCGCCGCGATGATATTGACATCGATTATCCCAACCTACCCGACCAAGGTCTTGTGCGCCGCGAGGTCTACCCCTGGAATGACCATGAGCCTGATCGATTTGCCCCAGAATCGCTGGCCGAACTCAACGAGCACTTGAGCGAGATGGCCCCGAAATGCGCTGTCGAGGTCGCTACTCTACCTGTATTATTAGAAGGAGCCAGCAATACTGACGATTACAAAATCATTCCAACATGCAAACAACTCGGTGTTTTCGCCAAGGAAGACATAGCCCCCGGCGAAGCTGTACTCAAGGAGTACTCACTCCTTACTGCCAACAACCGACTGAAGGACTCTATCTGCGACGCCTGTAGTTCTGACCTGCCACCTCTAGGCAGTGAGAACGAGCCCGTCAGCTGTCCAGAATGCTATGATACCGTCTTCTGTACGCAGTACTGTTTCGATCAGGCTATGGAGCGGTATCACCCCGCTGTCTGCGAAAAGGATGTCGATGCGATTGCCAAGGATCCCGATGCATTCGAGGCGGACCAGACACTTTATCTTTTGCTCCTCTCTAGGGTCCTGGCAATCGCAGCTCACGAGGAGATCAACCCCTTAGATGTCGGAGAGGTCAAGTACATCTGGGGTGACTTTGTTCCAACTCGAACCAACGACATCAACGTCTCACCAAATGCTGGCCCACCACCTGAATGGACACTTCCATTTTCTTTCAAATACAACATCGAGACACCGCTCCACATTCTTGAAAAGATGGATATCGATATTTACGAAAACCTTGCCGAGTACGATCTCTGGATCCTGAATACACTATATGCCAAATTCCGCGGTACCGCTTCTGCTCGCAAAAACCCTAGAGACGGTCGTCCTGATGTTGCCGCAGTGCATCCTTATTGGTGTCTCGCAAACCACGACTGCGACCCCAACGTCACCTGGGAATGGGGTGGCCGTATGGTCCTCGAAGCCAGAAAGGAGCGTGTGGTTGGTGGCCGGCCAGGTGGTATTAAAAGGGGCGAAGAAATTCTCAACCACTACTGCGACGTTGACCTACCTGTGCAACAACGAAGGGAGTGGGCCAGGGGTAGTTTGGGTGGGTGGTGTATGTGCAAGCGATGCCGCGATGAGGCTGCTGCTGCAGGAGAGGACAAACAGGATTGAGTATCTTATGATGTTGATTGGCTTTGTAAGAACACGGAGCGGATGGTGGTGCCCCTTTTAGGGATGGTTTAGACAAAATGGGTGGATTTTTTTTTAACGACTCTCGGCATGTCAATGCTGATCATGTAACAAGGATAGGGATGAAAGGTGTCATTGGATAGTACATCGAAGTCATGTATAAGCGAGGCTTCAGCAAACGAAACAATTCATATTTATTTTGACGTAGCTTTTGGTCTTGAAATATGTTAGGATACTAGACAGGGTACTTTCACATTTGATTGACTAAAGATGCTATAACCATAAATCACTCATGGGGAGTTCTTCGGTCATGAACCAAGGTTGGACTACGGACTACTGTGACGCGGACAGCCAAGTGAAATCATCACAATCGGTCAAAATGTAGCCAGAATTGGAAACCGTGCTCATTTGTTCCTCACAGCTATAAAGATAACTTGATTTCATTCATACATCACCATCTTACCTCGGTTGCTCAGGTAGCGGTCGAGGACCTACGATTTGCCTTCGACCGGCCCCAATACCTATTGAACCCTTGTTCTGGCTATCTCCGCCAGTATAACCGGCCCATTGTCCGACATCCCAACGACCACCAATACCACCGCCAATACCCTCTACACCTTCGCTGGAGCGCACTGCCGCAGCAGTCTCCTTCTGTGCTTCTTCCCACTCACGCTGTCGTTGCCGCTCCATCTCCATCTCACGTTCCAAGAGTGATTTTGAAGCCAATCCACCAGCCTTAGTCTTGTTCTGGCTCTCGGCACGGCGTTGGTCCTCAGCATCTTGCTCAGCTGTGGCGCCGAGCTCGCGAGAGTAGGTAGCCTGAGCTGCCGGTGGTGAAGGGGCTGGGTTACTTGATAAGAAGCGATCGGTGCGGGTTGAAGAAACAGGCGAAGTCTTGGACGCGTATGCAGCAGGGTCAGGAAGAGGACGGCTGCTAGTATGTGGTGACTTTGCCTGGGAGAGAGTAGTCGGGTCGGGAAGAGGACGAGGTGACCTCGAAGGCAACACAGGAGGGGTGTTTGCTTGCATAGGCTCTCTTCTGAAAGGAGAGCGGGTGCGCAGGACTTCTCGCTCATCCTTGGACCACGAATCAGAGCGTGTTGGGGGACTGGATATCAGCTTGGGTTTAGGCTTGGGAGTAGGCCTGGCCTCAGCGCTTCCCTGACGTTGAGCTCGCTCTTGGCGCTCTCGCTCATACTCAGCTTCGCGCTGTCGAGCGAGCTCCAACTCCTGCTCCAGCTGCTTAACCCGATTCTTGTAGTCGTCTTCGGAAGCGCCATCTTGCTGCGAGGCTCCTTGCTCAGCACGATATTGACTCAAAAACTGTCCTGTCAGTTTGGAGTCGTTGCGAGTCTTCAAAGACTTGCGCTCCGCAGCCAGTCGAGCCTCAGCCTCTTCCTCCTCCTTGCGCCTTTGCTCCTCTGTCAGCTGCCATTGTCGTTCTTCCTCCTCCCATCGTCGCTTCTCCTCTTCGGCTGCTTCTCGTTCCTGTTGTCGCAAATGTTCCGTTTCTTCTTCCCACCTGCGGTCTTCTTCCATCCTGGCACGTTCCTCTTCCTCAGCTCGTCGCCTTTCTTCTTCTTCAGCCTCGAGGCGAGCACGCTCTTCCTCTTCCTTTCGACGGCGTTCCTTATCAGCAAGGTTGGGAACGCGGGGACTAGCGTTGGTGATTTGTCTCCTTCCACCAAATGATATACCCAGATTGCCTTGGCTGGCGCCCCCTAGATAGCCATATTGAGCAATGTTCCAAGCTGGTGAAGTAGTGCCTTCGTGCTCCTTCTTGCTCCAGCTACTAACAGTGCTAGGAGATTCAGGTCTGTTTCTGGGGCTCTTGGTGGGACTCCATCTACCGGAACCAGAGTCCCCCGTTCGGTGAGGCATCATAGCAGAGCGCCCAAAGGCAGGCGACTTGTTGCTGCTAACAGATGCGCCTCGGTCGCGAGTTCCAGTAGGAGTTCTTGAGCCTGTTCCTTGTGGTGTCACAGTGTCCGGTCGGTTCTTGGGTCCAATTGACATTGGGAAGTTTTGAGGGTTAGCAGCATGAGCCGCTCTGCTGAATGCACCGATGCACTGTAGAACTTGTGCCGGATCCTTCTGCTCGAACAGATCGACAGTAAGGAATGTATCATGTTGGTGGAGGTTCAATGGCGGCGATTGGCATGCGCGTAGGAACAAGGAAATGTTTTCCATTTGTACGAAAGGCATGGCGGATTTTTTGAATCGGAGTCCCGGAGGTGGTAGGGCGAGATTGGCGAGCCTGAGAATTGTATAAGTCCCGCATCCATGATTTCCAAGACCGGGGTTGACTTACTTGCACAAAGCGACTCCATCTTTGAGGCCCTCTAGAAGATCTGACGAAGGGAGCTTCTCCCCTAAAATATCCTCAATCCATGAGCGTGCTTCGTTTGCGGCGGCAGGTGTGTATTTCTCTAAGCGCATCTTGCGCAAGTCTTTATCAAGTGACGACACGGACGCCATGATGATGACGAGTTCGCGGTTAATTATCGAATAGTAATTTAATCACTTCGAGGGACACAGAATTAGGTAGGATTATATCTCGGCTGGTACGAGTTGGTACTGAAAGTTCGTGAATCTGTATACACCGCGCAGTCCTGTTGCGATGGTTACACAGCTTCAAGCTTAGGCAGGCAGGGAGGGGTATCAAGTCGCAGAAAAAGGAATGAAGCTGTCTCCAACTATTTTGCGGGAGATCAACTTTCAGATGCAGAAAGTGGACTGAGAAGAGATGAAAAAAGGAAAGAGTAGAACTATCCCCGAGGATCCGAGGTGAGAGGTATTCAAGGAATTAGTAACTTGATCGAAGTAGGCAAGATTGGGCGGCATGGCACCCAACGGCCAATCCAACCCACTAAGAAATGACGTGGACTTGATATAGGGTGGCTGGGGTGACGGTTGCGGTGGCTGGAGCATCATGACGTGGCTGAGAATTTGTCATGGATTCAAGACTTCACTATGTCGATTGCGCCCCTCCATTTTCTTTGGTGACATTCACTGAAACTTCAGACGAAAACAAACAGGCGCAATGGCCTCAAAGCAAATTGGCCCTATTACCCGAGCATGGTACAAGTGGAAAGCTCTCCGCCTACCATGGCGCAAGCGCTTCCTCATGGGTTCGCTGACCACCTTTCTCTCCAGCCTCATGACTCTCACTTACACACCTACCAGGTTTTGATCTCCAGGGAAATACATACTGGGAATTCCGCCTTACACGCGGTGCCGAAAGCAACGAACGCTGGCGACGAATTGTTCAATACCCACGATCAGCACATTATTCATCTGTAAAGGTCAACCCGCAGTGGCATCAATGGCTACGACATACACGACAGGAACCCCCGACTGTTGAAGAGCAGGAAGGCGATGTTGTGCGACAGGCCAGAATGAAGAAGCTTGCTGCTGAGGCTGATGCTCGATGGGAGGCCAAACCCCGGGTTATGGAAGCACCACAGGCTGCACCGGCACCTCTGCTGCAACCAGCCAATGCCAGCTCCTCAGGGCAAGACGGCAAGGGTGCCCAGGCTGATACAGGCGCGAAGAAGATTGAAGATAAGGTCGAAAAGAAAGATGACCCTTGGGCCAAGGCCAAGGCAAGGACACCGGGAGAGACATGGCAGCCTTCAGCTTGGACTCCGCCAGCAGCCAAGAAGCGCTGAAGCAGGCATTAATACGGTTTGATTCATTTCTTCAGTTTGTTCTGCAGCCATGAACACCGCATCAATTGTAATAACACTGTACAAGAGCGAGCGCTGAGAGCAGGTACCAAGCGGATTCATTGAGACAAATATTGGGATATCATCATTCATTACGACATTATGTCTATATACAAGGGTAGTCTATAAAAATGTACAATACCAAACAACCGCAAACCCCGCAAACATTACCGTTTTTATGACGCCGCTTCCTGGCTAAGTTTCATTGCTTCAAGCAAAACCCGTATTCTTTCGCCAGAATTCGTAAGAATCTCTTGGGCGAAGATATCAGTTTCTTCGCCCTTCATTTTCCCAGTGCGCCGCTTCTTTGCTTTTGTTTCCCGGGCCTTGATACCCTTCTCGACCGCTGCTGCAAAATCTTCCGAATATTCCATTAAGTCACATGCCCATAGCAGCTGTATAGCGTCTTCGACAACCAGTGATAGTTTTGCGTTCTCTTCCAGTGCCACAGTATTGGCGGGATGAATGACATAACAATGCTCCAACATAGGCAAAGTCAATGCTCCTCTTGCCTCACCCTCCTTGTCAACTTTGGAAGGGAGTTTGTAAGATGAAGGTAATAATAGGTCGAACAGTTCCTTAGTAATGGTAATGCGTGCTTCGGAGACAAGGACGTTTGGTCGTTGGCAGGCAAAAAGAGAAAACATAGGGAGTGGTAAAAGTTTCAGGGATGCGCAATACTCTTCGTACAAGCGATTGAGATCGGCTGACTTTTGTAGTGACCATGTTACTGCTGATAGTAACTTGAAAAGGCGAAGGCGTATGTTGACTGACTCAACGAAACCTGGCGCATGTGCTCCAGCAGTCCCAAGCTTTCGCGAATCCTTGGGCTTCTGAGGTGTGGGTGGTTCAGAAACACCTGAAGACATGGACTCATCATCGAAATAATCGCCAAATTTGTCGTTCTCCAGATCAAGCACTTGCTCACGCTTTCGCTTCTTAGACTGCTTGCGTGGGCCTCTGGGCTCTTTGTCGAATACCTCTCGATAGGCGGATGACGATATTTCGCTTCCATCTGCAAATAAGGCTTTGATGAATCCTCTGGCTCCGTTTTGGCGCCCGTTCTGCTGGTTCATATACATAACAATGATGGACTCGTCGCGTGATGTGCGGGGCATTTCACTCTCTGGGCCGTTCGCTTGCTGTGCTTCCTTATCGCGTCGCTCGCGTTCGTCCCAATCGGCCTCCAAGACTTCCAACATAAACTCTAACCAAGCTCTCCAGTAACGCCATCTCGCTGGGTATAATGTGCTGCAATTAAAAGCCCAGCCAATGGTTGACCAAAAATCCTGTCCCCGGTTCCATATACTGCCGTCATTTGCAAGCTTGCCTCGGAGTCGTTCGTCATCACCATTTAAATCCGCATCAGACATGTCGCTATCGTTTTCATGTACGTTTTGATCCCATCGACGACCCCAGCGCGGGGCAGAACTAAATTGGAAGGCTGTTCGGAAGCCGGCATTGACAGGACCAACAAGGGTAAGGATACTGCGCAGATAGTCCAAGGCATAGGAGGAAACATCAAGCAGTTCCTTTTTCTCTGCGCGAGTAGTGTGAAGAGGGTGGATGATGAGGGTGTTTATGAGTGCGAGATGAGTTGGAGGAGGGACTGGGACTGGCTTCGTTGTGGGTTTGCGTTTGGATGAGCCTGATGCGGCCATGCTGTTGAGTAGATTAATCGCGGAGGGAACTATTGATGCATTAGAATTAATTCTATCAAATAAATAACACGCGCGCAAACATACAGAGTTGTTCTTCGAGGAGAATCTGGCAATGCGACTTCAAGTCTTGGGGCAGTTGTCGCGCATTGCGATAGGGACAAGGGTTGTCATGGACGGGGCTGCTGGCGGCCGTAGACTTATCGAGAGTAACATCATGGGCGGTTACAAAAGAAGCCGGCGACGACAGACTGGAAGAGGACGACGCCGTTGCCATTTCAGATTCGGTGTACAAGACATTCGTGAGTGACAAGGGAAAGACGAGAAGAGTTGCAAGTGAAGGAACCTAATTTACGCGGTTGCGATCGCGAAGCGCGCATAGCCGCGTGCACTATCAAATTGAGCTGGTGAGCTAGAGGGGCGGTACCTGAGCTACGACAGCCACCACTAAAACAGCCTAAATTCAGTGCCTAGTCGCACTGGGCTAAATCACTGAGTGACGCCATCGTCTGGAATGAACACACTGTGCTGTTAGCCTTGATGCACACAACTGCACCATCTACCCGAGACATCAATCAGACCCTTGATTACTGCTGGTAGACGACACAAAAACAGAGTGACTGGCGGTCCATAAGCTCTTTCGAGAAAAAAAGAGACAAAAAGAAAGCTGACAAGACTGGGATTCGAACCCAGGCCCCTTTCGAGACTGCGAATCGTTCTAGTTCTAATCGAACCTGAACACAGCGCCTTAGACCGCTCGGCCATCTTGCCTTCGTTGCTTATTGATCTGGTTCGCAAAACTGGACTAGGTGCGCGGGGTGGCTAGTACCATGAATAACATCAGAATCTCACGCCAGATCTGAAGAACAAACTTTTCCTCCACTTCTCTTTACTGTTAAGCCAGACTACGACGAGTTGAAAGATCGACTGGAAAGCCAGAGGAAGACCTGGTATTGTCGTTGCCATTCATGCATACACCAAGGCCAGACTGTATTGGTGCTTACGAAGGATATATGTTTGTGACAGTGCTTACACGAGAATATATAGTAACATTTATAGACGTGCTATCAAATCGACGAAAAGTCACATAAACTAAACACTTTTGAGGAAGGCTAGGCTTCCTTTCGTACCTCTAAATGTCGTTGCTGGATGTCATTATATTAAACAAGAGCACACACTAACACCATGATCGTTAGACGTCTGTGTCTGTCGTGGACTTGTCGCCGTTCTCCCCTTGTACACCCTGATCCAATGCATGCTCAGTCTCAAATTTGCGGTCCAGACTTTTAGCCTTGACACACGCGAGCGATACTAAAAGAGCAACACAGGCTACTAGAGTCAAGACCATCCAGAGCGTTCGCAAGCCCTTGATGTAACCACCAACGATAGTATCTTTCATCATATGCATACTAGCGGGGGACTTCTTGATGATCTGAATCAGCGCAGATGCATCCTTGGACCACTCATCAGCCTTGGAGGCAAACTCGGAGCTCTTCTGGATTTGCTTGCGGAACTCGTTCTGGAACGTAACTCCACCAACGGCAACGCCAATACCCTGGCCTAGAGAGCGACAGAAAGCGTACAGGCTGGCAGCAAATGGCAAGTCGGAATTGGAAGCAGCAGCCTGGGCAGCGAAAGCTTGAGCTGAATAGAGAATTCCCAGGCCGAGTCCTCCTGTAAGGTAGATGAGCACCCATTTATAAGTTTCTGTATCTTTCTCCAGAAGCATCATCAAGCCCAATCCAAGGGGTACCAGGACCCATCCAGCCCAGATGAAAGATCTGTAAGCGCCCGTCTTGGCAATCAGGAGTCCGACGACGACAGCAGCTGGCGCCACTGTACCAGTAAATGGCAAGACAGCAACGCCTGCAGAAATGGGAGACGAGCCTCGAACCTCGTGGTATAGGGGGACATAGTAAAGGAGACACCACACGATTATACCGTGAATGACGGTGGCAAAGTAGGCGGAGAGCGCTGTCAATGAGGTGAAGAGACTGGGTCGCAGGAGCGGATCGCATCGAGAGTACTTTTTGCAGAACTTGATATGAGCACCGAAGGCGATAAGACCGAGAATACCAAATGTGAGCGGAATAACAGTCCTAGGGCTACTCCATTCGTACATGATACCGCCTACGAGTACCAGTCAGTAACAAGGAATATGAGTAATTGGGTCCATGAATATCCAACTTACCCCAGCTGAGAGGGATCAAGAAACTTGTCAAGGACGCAACAAAGATGATGGTTCCAATCCAGTCAAACTCCTTGATCTTGGTGTTGACTGATGCATCCTCCTTTCGCTTGATGCGCATGGTGATAGGGATCATGATATAAGCGACACCACAGAATGGCAAGTTAATCCAGAACAACCAAGGCCAAGACACTTCAACAAGAGCACCGCCAATCACGGGCCCAAGAATGCTACCGATAGCCCAGTTGAGGGAGATGAGACCGAACCATTTTCCGCGTTCTCTAAGACTGACGAGATCTGTGGCGATGACATACGTCAGGGCCAGAATGCCACCAGAGCCAAGACCCTGAAGTGTTCGACCTCCGAGTAACACGGCGATGTTCTTTGCCAGTGCAGCCATGATACTGCCCCCCGCAAAGACAGTCAACGAGGCGAGGAGAGCAGGTCGACGACCAAAGATGTGAGATAGAGATGCGACAGGAGGTTGGATCACGGTCGAGGCAAGGAGAAAGCTGGTACCGCACCAGAAGGCTTCAATCGCCGAGGCCCCGATGTCTTCTGCGATTGTCTAAGATGCTTGTGTTAGTAAAGATTAGCGATGCCAACCAAGGACTTGGACCCTACCGGCAACGCAACGCAGATAATGGTTGAGTCAAGAGCAATGATGAAAGTGGCTAGGCACAACGTGCCAAAAGCACCATAGAAGCGCCATCCCCGCGCTGTCGTAGAAGAGGTGTCCTCGGCGCCCTTGAGTTGTATTGAGGAAGGTCCTGAAGAAGGGGAAGAGTTTGGAGTTGTCATGAGAACGTTCGAAGAAATTACGGTTGATATGGGAGCTTTCTCCGCGGTAACTGTCTTTTGCTGAGTGGTCGACGTGTTGCCATTGATGACAGCTTGAGTCGAGGAGGATTCAACTCCTTGGTTCGTCATGATGAAGGGCAGACTGATTTGATCCTTCAAAGATATTATTCGATACATGGGAAAGATAATGAAGAGATGATCTTGTCTCTTATCGTATGAATACATTCATCATGGAGGAAGTACCCTTCTTTAAGAACGTCAAGAATTGTGTATTGACTATTCACTGTTGGCTCCCTCGGGCTTACCATGCCCATCAGCCAGCCGCCATAACTCATAGCTCGCAACTAGATCTGCAAGAACAACAAACATTGCAATCCTGTCTCATTCAGAAACTCTAGCTTTGCCTGTTAACTTAGTGAGAAGGACCACAAGTTACTCTCTTTGGAAAGATCTATTGTTCTTCCTTTCTGAAGGAGGACCCGATGGATTGGACACATCCACTTCAGCTCGGCCCATTGTCTGAAACTAGTGATTTTCGAACTAGGGTAACATTGACTAAGTACCGAGTACGTTGTTGATTGAGCCTCATTCTTGAGTGGCGGTCGCTGTTCTGCCTTATCAATGGCGCCGTCCCGCCGCTAGGGAAAGCTATTGATGACAATAATACACAGCTAGCCTAGAATATTGTGGATTGGATGTCAGTAGTAGGTTTATACCAATTTTCCTCCATTATGATACAGTCCAAATTAGATGTGTAGGTTCTTTACATCAAGAGTAATCCTTCAGATCTTCCGTCGTAGGTGACTGTCGACGTATATTATGGTTAATAGGAACAGAGACTTTTTTGTATATGATATACCTCCCACTTGAGTTGGTTCAAGATCTCACTCTAGCACGCCAACACATCAGCCCTACAGCTGCAACGTTCTAGACTAGACGTTGCAGTCTAAGCCAGTTACGGTTCTAGTACTGCCGTTAGCTCAGTAATCTCAGCTCTCGGCGAGGCCGTTAGCCTACGACGTATTGTATCTCGAGCTTCAATCGAGAAGGTGAATACACAACAATAGGAGTTGTTCCAAAGATAAGCGACGATCCGCACTTATGTAGTGGCAATTGAATGAGCCCGCTTACATGCTATAGGCGGGCTCTTTGGTTGATGGCAAGTGTTTTGGCAAACTTGATTTGATTCATTATTGGGCGAAAACAGTATCGCCATGTAGCCTTTGATAAGACTGCCTATGACCCCTTGACTTGGCGATGGAAGACGATAAATTCGCAGATGGCGAACGACAGAAAGTAGATTGTGGCGGCTAACATGGCAGACCTTTGTCTTTCCTATCCGAAATACAGTACGAGGTGTCATGCAGTTGGCGCTTAAGAACCGCGCGTATATCAGATATAACCACAAACAACTAACGCCACGTAGTGGTTACCGTGGGGTCTCTTACTGGCTGCTAAGAGTGATCCCAGAATCAGGCTCTGGCATCACTTTGCCCTTCACTAGCCTCTTGATGAGGCTCAAAATGGCTGGCGAGTGGGATACAGAGCCGTGACACCACATTGAATACCATGATGTTGACGACAGACGAATCATGAACTAATCCGTCCCCGTGTGGCCTCGGCCAGATCTTGTTACCGCCTCCATAGACCCATAAGTTGTCGCTTACGGGCCGTACCGCTTCAACAAGTGTGTGACAAGGAGAGTACTTCTGAAGACTTGTGTACGTGAAGGTGACACTTTTCAAGATGCAGATATCGATGTTCCTGTGATTGGGTGATTGATACGTTTAGGATCATGAGGGTGTTGGTTGGGTAACAAAAGATGGCGATGCCTACCCCTTTGGTTTCACCGATCCAATATTCGCAGATATCCGTCCTCTTGAAGACACCATCTTCCCACGAGAAAGAGGCTGAGCCTGCTGATGTGCAAAATCAACTGATGTTGGTATACACCGCTCTTTGTGACGCCAAAGACTGTCTCATCTTTAGATGTTGATTATTTGCTGAATCTGAACATGTAAAAGGCATCCACAGGAAGGCCTCAGCGGGGCTGTAGCTGTGATAGATGGATGGGTGGGTAAAGGGCATATAGTTAGCAGTCAATTACCAACATCAACTATCGACCCCAAACCCTCGACTCACACCCATGATGCTGCCCAATCTTTAACTTTTCAAGAAGGGCTGTGTAGGAGATAGTAGAAAGTTGGACAATCGGACCAAACGCTCGTTTATTGAGTACCCAGTCGCGTGCAGCTGCGTTCTGAGCGCCGAGGGAAGGTCCCTTCTGCTACAACAAACTGGAATCCTCGGCGTTGGTTGGCACAATATTGTCAACAGACTTCCAGGCTTGCTGGGGTGGCCCCAATACAACGTCCTAACGAGGCCCGTTGTAGCAATGCGAGAACAGGACTAGAAAGCTGCCTTCAGAATACCCATCTGTTCCGTATTGATTAAAGGCTTGAGATAAGTTTCTGCTTTGCAGCCTCGCCGCTCTAGAGATGCAGTGAGATCCCTTGTTGCTATCTCAGGGATCATAAGATAGGTCCTGGGGGGAGCAAGAAACAACAGTGATTCTTCGCACTTGGTCGCCGAAGAACCAACAGGCGTTCCAGCATATGCTTATGGTTGAGTAGCTGTTATTCGGTATCTCTCAGTAGCACTTTGGAGAAATCGTCCAATCTGAATGCGTGCAGCTCTTCTGTTTCATATTTGGAGAAAGGCGCAAGGAGTCACCCATGCTATATCCCCAGTAGACTTATTGAGGGATTTTCCTCCCAATGCTAGGTAACCAGACCCGTTCTCATTCAGCTTTACTGCTCTTTTGCTCTCAGTTTGACTTACTTCAGGGAACTTTCCGCAAAGGCAGGAACTGCATAGCACTTTCCGTCTGCCATTTTCCGTCCAATAGTGGGAAATTGGAGAGCGCGGAGAGAACCCGTAACTCGGACCTTCCCCCCATAAATTGACCGAACGCTGTGGGCCTTTGGGCAGTGACGAACTTACTTCTTGACCCCTATTAACGAAGAATATCCAACGTCAAGAACATATAAAATTCTCTCTCACTCCTGGATCTGGGCACGACCTCGACTCGCTGGAGGTGTCGTGATTGAGAGATACCGGACGACATTTGGATCTTTGCTGGCGACATAACTGAACACCAGGAGCATCGTCTGGTCAAATCACTCCGGTACCCTTTCGTCCGTTTGAAGCTTGCAAGCAACCGTTTTGCAGAATCCTCCGTGCCGGCCTTACAAGGAACCCATCTTCACTGGAACGCCAGTGTTCGATAAACACAGAGATGGAAACAACATGGTCAACTACCATGATATCGCAAGTGCGATGACTCGGTCCCAACCTGGCAGGACCAGGACTCACAGACGATTGTCTCCAGTGATTCGAACCCCTTCGTGGCTTATCTTCACATCCCGATACCAGGAGTATCGTTGGCGCCACAGTATAATCATTATCGGACATTGCTGAGAAATGAATAAAAGGCAGGCAATTCTGCTTTCGACATCGACGACTTTTCTCTATTCTTCCGTCGCTCTGGAGAATCTCGAATGGACGAGGTGCAGGTCAGCGTCACTATGAATACCGATCCAATTTGGACTGCAGTGAAAGGCGGTCAAGATTGGGTCCAGGGTCAATGTAGGACTGGGTGCCTGCCAGAAAACCTAGACTGCAAGGCTAGGGGGGCTCAAATGACAAACAGCCTTTGGCCAAATACCAATTGAGCGATCCGTCATCAGCCCTCTAAGTTGCTGGCGGTTCAGGCCTGCTAATACCTTGTCGTTGACTCTCTTCGGATGATGCCGACGAGTGTGGAGTGAATCACAACAATGATTTCGAAGAAACACCCAGCGCGATAAAAAATTCCAGGCTGTTGCTATGAGATAGTGTGCCGATGAGCATCCAATGATTGGTTTGGACACAAGGCAGCTGGTCTGCCTATCCGTGCATATTCTTTTCGTTTCTGGTTCGCCATGTGGAAGGAAGAGCTTGGGATGGGTTGCTACCTGTCCGAGACGACCTCAGACCCGAAACGGTACAATGTACACAAGTACAATCAATCAATTGACACCAACCACCTGCAACACAGCGTTTTGGACTACCTTTTTGAATAGGCACAATTCAGACACGCTAAATCGTAAGAATCGTCAGGTACACTGCACCGACCATGCGCCATTGGCAGACAGGTACAAGTGGAGAGTTTCTACAGCGACGAGAGACACGTCTCTCCGCGTGCAGAACTCAAGGATCTCCGCTCAGTACCAAACCTGAATACAAAGACTAACCAAACCTAGAATGTCTCTTTCATGACTGTTTCAAGTATCATTTGCTTCGGCGGGCTGTCAACGTACACTTGACATCTACACAATTGTACCGACAGGATCGGTGGAACAACCAGCCCCTATCGCTTTTTTTCTCACCGCTCCAAGTTACTGCACGTCAGTGGGATCTAATTTCCCATTCGAACCTGGCATTCATCTCAAGTCAACTGAAAACAAAGCCCAGTCCTGGAAGCCGATATTGGGGTCAGCAATTGAAGCAAAACGGATCGGATATGGCCCATACATGATAGGTAGCACTGAACACTCGTCTGCAACAGATCTGTTCTTAAAATACACATGGTTATCTATTGCAGTCCCGGGGACAATTTATCCCATCCTCTACTACGTACGTTTAAGGGCATCTATCCTGGCATATGGTGACAGTTGTTGCCTGGAAAGTGACGTGAGGAAGTGAAGAATGACACCGGTTTAACATACTAGGGTCATTGCACAGCGGGTGGGCTGCCACCTCATTGTTTTCATCCCTTTTCCTCAGCACTTCACTTTACCCTCCTCCTACAACTGCCGTGTCAAGAACATCACGCCTGTGGCCAATGGTCTTTGTCGCTCTACGACTTTCATCTGTTCCAGCATCGATCCCCTTCTTATCGGTTTCAATTTGTAGCCGAATGTGGAAGGCCATGGGTTACCTACAGCGGAGGTAGCCCCTTTGACTCCCAGGTGATGTTATTGGTATATGATTGTCTAACCGAACATCTTCCCTACGCCTCCTGGATCGATACACGACATCACGCTCACTTCCCTTTCATAGCGAGACAATCATCAGAACGCATACACGAGACATGCGTCGCTTCGAAACAGAGTCCGATAAATACCCAAGATTTCCAATCTTATTCAAGCAAGACAACTTAATACATTGACTCAGCCGGTCCCATCTCCCAGACCTCCAGCTGGGTTCTACCATCATAACTCAGTTGTCGCCACGCAACAAGTTAGACATGAGCCCTGCAAAGGCCAGAGAAATCAAGAGCGATTTCTCGAAGTCTTGGAAAAGCCCCAGACTTAACCAGCCAAATACTATTACGAACGCCACATAGACCGCTACTTCCCCAATAGTTGATTTGACATTCAGAGACTGAATCCCGGCAGGGGCACAGGTAAAAACCCCAACTATGAGGCTGAAGATAGTGAAGAGCACGAACTTTATCAGCCCCTCGCGGTAGTGGAATTGGGTGTTTTGTCCAACCATCTTAATCTCCTTCAGGAATGGCCTCTGGCACTTCTCAGTACAAATCACTCAATAGATAACACAAAAGGCGACTTACGGCAGCCTTTTTACCAACATCGGTGGTCAGCGTAAGGCCGATGAGATTATCTAGTCTGTCTTTTGGCGCGAGTGACACCCAGTCATGAATCGGTTCGTTGAGGAAGCTAGTGTCGTCATCCTTCAACATAGTTTCCACGTCAGGTAAGATGTTCCTTAAGAATCTCGTGTCTGGTTGGCTGAGAGTAAGGATCTGGTTTGTTCGAAGCGCCATTTGGTCTGCAACTCAATCAGCTAATGTCCATTGGAAAGCTCCCAGCCTGCATATCCGTTGGCCTCACCAAATCTCGCGATCGTTTCTACGAGCTTGTTGAGGAGCTCTGATACTTCCTCGCCCGCTTCATATGTTCTTCGCGCCGTTGCGTAAAGAGACGAAATACAATTTGCGAGGTGCGTAAGACAATGAGCACGTGGTTCTACGAAACGGGGTACTACCAAGCGTCTCGTATCACGCCGCTGCTGTCGAGACAGTGCAAACCACCCCCATGGTTCGTCTGCCAGGCATTTTAGCACATGTTAACTGAGATACAGATCAACCAACAGACCTTTACCCTTGTGCTGGCCCTCCAGATCTATTTCGAAAGTTACACGGTCAGTGTGTTCCAATAACATTGTCGTATCCACGACTCGGTACCTGGTACGTTAAGAGTTTCATTTCCTGCTGGAAGTTCGAAGCTTTGAGTTTGCACAATGCTGTCATTGGCTGTTCGCGGCTGCTCGGTTTGCGGCATGTTGATATAGGTAAGGCGATCAAAGAGTTGAAGGAGATTTGCGATGTTAACTTGTTGAGGCTATTCTCAGACTGAGCTTAATGAGAGCACTTGACAAAGGCTCCGGCGCCTATTTATATTCGAACGCAGCCGACATTCTTTCCAGAGATCTTCATCCATCGCTGACATGGCACTCACACCTTTGTTGCCCATTGATATGAAGTGAGGCTCTTCTCTGCCGTTACCAACACTACATACATACACACACACAATCTTCGCACACCGTAACTGCGGCTGCCTCGTTCTTTTGTTGATGCACCTTGGTTAGCCACAGCTTCAACATACAATTACTGCACGTTGTATGCAAAGCAAACAGGCTATGCCGAGAAGAAGCAAATACAAAACGTGACGTACATGACTGGCGCTCTGACCTGCCTGACATTGCTGCATGCAGGCTGCAGCTAATCGAGGCCAGCGACACGTCACATCCATCCAATACCCCGTACTGTATCCTGACGGTACCATGTTTGTAACTCAACCTACTCAGCCCCTGAGCCTGACCCCGTCACCCCGGACCCCCTAACGCCCGTTCTCCGCTTTATAACCGCGTGGTCG
>JABCQV010000303.1:0-39128 GCA_013186375.1 Fusarium aywerte
TGTTAAGTCTCTACAAGCTGTGAGCTTTGGGTCTGCGAACAATTACCAGATCTATTGGTCCGCGGTACATCGTTCAACATCTTATATACACCCCATACAGGCCCCTGGACACTCTCGGATGTTGTGATAACAGGCCGTTAATCTTGTTGGGCAGTTAGACCTTAGTACCTGATCCTCGTATAATACCTTGACAGTCGTCATTCAGTGTTCTTTCTATCCTGGTCCCTTGGATCTGCAAGACCAGATAAAAGTTCGCTGTGCCGGGCGTCTTTGCATCGGCGTGTTGTACGGAATCATCTGTCCACTATAGGACTGTTGGTCTTGATCACAGCTCAAGTCACTTTAAGATACTGATAAACTACAAAACACATTGGCTATTTTCAACATGACTGCTGCTACTCAACCGCCATCTCCCGAGTCTTCGGCTTCATCGACAACAGCTAACGGGACCGATCTTGAATCGCAACAGGCCACGGCAAAAGCCTCTCACTTCAGTCTTATCTTTGACCAAGCAGGTGTCACCGAAGCTGTACTCAACTATAGCTATGCTGGCAGTGGAACATCGGAGTCCCCATATCTGGTCGAGTTCCTCCCAGACGATCCACGAAACGCATTGAACTTTCCCCGTGCAAAGAAATGGATCATCACTATCCTTCAGGCTATAGCGACACTCGCTGTTACGTTCGCCAGTACAGCATATTCGGGAGGTGTTAAATCCATCATCATGGAATTCGATGTATCGAGCGAGGTTGTCATTCTTGGTGTTTCCATGTTTGTTCTCGGGTTTGCTATTGGACCCTTGTTCTGGGCACCCTTTTCTGAACTTTACGGCCGCCAAATCTCTTTCTTCTTATCTTACATGTCCTTGACGGCGTTTAATGCTGGTGCTGCTGGAGCCCCTACAATGGCGGCTTTGATCGTCCTCCGCTTTTTCGCTGGTTCCTTTGGATCTTCACCTTTGACTAATGCGGGTGGCGTCATTGCCGATATGTTCGCAGCTCATGAGCGCGGTCTTGCAACTTCTCTCTTTGCCATGGCTCCCTTTTTTGGCCCTACTATTGGTATGTTGCAACTAAACTCGTCCGTCTGTTTATTTCTGTCTGTCTCGAGAGTGCTCCAGAAAAAGACTAATCCCTACGTAGGTCCTATTTCTGGTGGATTTCTGGGGGAGAAAGAAGGCTGGCGCTGGGTCGAGGGCATGATGTCCATCTTTACGGGCGTTCTCTGGATCATTAGCACATTAGTGATCCCCGAGACCTACGCCCCTTATCTTCTACGTCGTCGAGCAGATGCACTTTCCAAGAAAACTGGCAAGATCTATATCTCTAAACTCGACGCCGGAAAGCCTCGTCATACCGTCACAGGACAGTTCAAGATCGCTTTGCTACGCCCATGGATCTTGCTCTTCAAAGAACCTATCGTTCTGCTCACCTCGATCTACATGTCCATCATCTACGGTACACTGTACCTCTGCTTTGCTGCTTTCCCAATCGTCTTCCAACAGGGCCGAGGATGGAGCCCAGGAATCGGAGGACTTGCCTTTGTTGGCATTGCCGTAGGTGTGATCATTGCAGTTGCCGGTACGACACTGGATCACAGACGATACATGCGTGTTGTTGAGGCCAATGGTGGTTCTGCACCTCCCGAAGCCAGACTTCCACCTACTCTAGTTGGATCGATACTCATTCCGGCCGGACTGTTTTGGTTTGCTTGGACCAACGGGCCTGATATTCATTGGATTGTGTCCATTATCGGCTCGTCCTTTTTTGCTATAGGTCTCGTGACAGTCTTTCTTTCGTTGATGAACTACCTTATTGACTCATGTAAGTCCTTCTTGCTCCTTTCTATGCTATAGAACTCTGGACTAATCCTGATAGACGTCATCTTCGCCGCCTCCGTATTGGCCGCAAACTCGGTTCTCCGTTCCCTCTTCGGCGCCGCATTCCCACTCTTCACGACGTACATGTACAAGAATCTTGGCATACACTGGGCCAGCTCCATTCCTGCTTTCCTAGCTGTTGCATGCGTCCCTTTCCCATTCCTGTTCTATAAATACGGTGAAGCCATTCGGATGAGATGCGAGTTTGCATCAGAAGCGGCCAAAGTGCTGGAGCGTATGCGCACTAAGCAAGAGGTTATCACCGAAGACCAGGCTACTGCAGAGGTCCATGAGGCTGAGTTGGAGCGCCGAGCGAGTAATGCTCTTCGACGCAGCTTGACAAAGTCGCGTACAAATGGGTCTGCCCAGCGAGCAGTCTCATAAGTCTCAAAGGGAGTTTATGTCGCACTCTGGATTGCTGAAGGACGACAATGTTGAATCTCTAAAGGGGTTCATTCTTTCAACTTATGGTTACTGAGTGTCCGTCCCTAATGATTTTGATCTTTTTTTCTAGAGGCGGACAACATGACTTTGGATAGGGCGTTAACGCGGTTGGAAGTATTCATTGATCACTGAAAGTGAACAGGCTATAGAAGAGTCAGAAACGCCCCAAACAAGTACACCGCAGCGACACTAACATGAGAGAACAGTGGAAAAGACAAGGTTAAAGCGTAGGCAGATATATAATGCGATATCAAGTCTTGGTATCTTTGAATATTTGCTTATGTACAATGGTCGTGATGATTTCGCCTCATTACTCGTTAACCCCGTCTACCACCAAGACATCTACTGAAAAATGACCAAACGAACCCTCCTATATTATACTAATATCATTTCCACATTAAGCTCCATTCCTGTAAACCTGCGCTCCCTGGTTCCTGAACATGATTGTGTCTCTCCGTTGTAAAACCATCAGGGCTCGGTTGAGCGCCTGCTCACTGTATCCCTTACCCTCGACCATCTCCCGACGGAGTGTAGACAGACTAGTGCTCCATCCAATAGGCAGGCGACGCTTCAGCTCTGCCTCAAGGCGGTTAACTTCGTCATTCAGCTCGCGACTGCCCTGGTTGCTGCCTTGGTTGACAGCATCCATGGTAGAGCATAAGAACAGACGAATAGCCTCGTCCACATGTGCTTCAGTGGCGATGGGGGAGAGGGTAAGCTTAGCAAGAGACTCAGTGATACGAACGATAGCCTCGAGCTGACGAACAGTAATAGGGATAGAAGAACGGGTGTTGGCTTCCATTTCAGCGGCATGGACCTGGCGACGAATGGAAACAAAGTGAGAAGAAAGCTTCTCGGCGGCTTCAGTACTAAGTCGAGGGGCGCATCGACTGTTGGGCGTCAGTATAAGCAGGGGGAAAAGAGGCCAGAACAACTTACGTCTTGCAGTATGTAATATATCTTCGCATTTTATCAATCGGGATCTCAGACTCGGTCATGTCCTCAGCGCCTCGGCCGTTCATCTGAATACCGAGAACGTGCTTGGCCATTGTCTCGTCTTTTTCACGGCTGTGTTCATCTTTGACAATGTAAATCATGTCGAAACGCGAAAGAATTGTAGTCTGGAAGTCGATGTTCTCTCCAGGAGTTTTCATATCATCATATCGACCAAAGATGGGGTTGGCGGCGGCCAGAACCGATGTTCGTGCATTGAGAATGGTAGTAATACCGGCTTTGGCAATGGAAATAGTTTGCTGTTCCATAGCTTCGTGGATGGCCACTCGATCCTCGTCTCTCATCTTGTCGAATTCATCAATACACACCACTCCACCGTCGGCCAAGACCATCGCACCTCCTTCGAGGTAGAACTCGCGTGTGGATTGGTCACGTTGGACAGACGCTGTCAGACCTGCAGCAGATGAACCCTTTCCGGATGTGTAGATGGAGATCGGAGCTGCCTTCTCAACAAACTTGAGGAGCTGAGACTTGGCTGTACCGGGGTCACCAAGCAGTAACACATTGATGTCTCCTCTTAGCTTCATTCCATCAGGCAGAATCTTCTTTGAGCCACCTAATAACAAGCAAAGAATTGACTTCTTGATGTCGCGGTTTCCGTAGATAGAGGGGGCGATGCAGTCGGCCATAACATTGTAGATATCCGGTCGTCTGCTCATCTCCAAGAATTCCTGCTCCTCTTCTTCTGAGAAAGTCGCATTTCCCTTAGCTGCTTGGTCGATGTCGGACTGGATTCCTACTGCTCTTAGATAGGGGGTACGAATAGCCACAGCGCCGCCAGTGGAGGAGTTCTTGGACGCCTTGTTTTGGTAGATCGAGAAAATGCCCATGACAGTACATCTCGAACCTGGAACAACTCTGTTTGTCAAGTATCTGTCGGCTGAGATGAGAACGTGCCTGGGCAACTCTCCTACAGGGACTTGGTCGGGGGCTTCCTGAAGCTTGATAATTTGTTGGTCGACGAACCGAGATTTCTCATGGGCGACAAAATAGGGGTCCATAGGACATTTTGGTGTTGGGTCGTTAGGAACTCGGTTTCGAGAGCAGAGTCGAGGAAGAGTGACACCTGTGAAGCCACCCAAGACAGGAATATTCTGTGTGTGCCCGCAGTTGCGGCATTGTATATGAAGCTCTGTTGCCTTTGACGACATGACAGAGGCACCAATAACAATACCTGGTACACGCACCAGTCGTGAGATGGTCACGGAATCGAGATTACGGATCGAGACATCGTCGGCGTTGGAGTGAAGAAGAAGCTGATGCTCGGGGATCTCAATCTTGGGTTCGTGAGGAAAGACAATGCGATGTGTGCATTTCTTTAACGCATTTTCGAACTAAAGCTTGTTAGATATATACTATGTTGTATGTCCTGTGGTAATCTCCTTACTAGAGGGATGATCTCGGCAGGCTCAGAAGCCAATCGGTGTGCCAACTCCTCGTTGAAGCTGATTAAGTCATTGATGTTGACGTCGCAGAAGTACCTCTTGAGTAACGCATTCTCTCTCAGTTGATCTCTGTTACACTGTTAATACATTTGACCGTCTTGTACATGATATTCTGTGCAGCGCGGACCTGTAAACGAAATTGTTGTCGAGTCGGAAGTCAAGGATGAAGGTTTCGAGCTGGGTTTGAAGTTGCAGTCGAGTATCTCCATTCTCACCAAAACTCGGTTCGTAAACGTGAGCGGAGTAAACTGATCCGCGGTCCATCTTGTCGTTTGTGGTTGTGAATAATCTGGTATCACTTCTATCTTCTCCTCTGCTTGGTCGTTGTCAAGCCCAAGAATTGACCTCCAGACAGGGGACTGTTTGTGGAGCGATGGAGGGGCTTGAGTTGGAAGGGGCAACGTTAGCGTAGTTCCCCTTGAGACGCGTCGCGTAGAGTGCCTTCTAGGTAGGTAGGTACCTTACTGCTGGGGGGAACGCACTAGGTAGGTAAGTTATTAGTAGGTAGGCGGGGCTACGTAATATTCTGAAAGTCAGCATAAACCGTTGGAGTCACGTGTACCTAGGGGGTTGCCGGTGCCCGAACCTGCAACTTACAAGGTGTCTAGACGGACAAGGTACCTACTAATCTACCTACCCCAGGTATAGGTAGTACTGTAATAATCCAAAGACCCTTTTTGGTGATGACGGCGTATTCTTGATTCTTCCTTCATTCCCTCTCTTATCTTCACTTAATTGTCATTTCAAATCTTGTCTAACTACCTACCTCGCATTTCTGTTCGGTTCTTTCAGCCATGATACCCCAATAATACACCAACCTACTTCATCACCCAGCTCCTCCGCCTCACTCATCCGGAGCTCCGTTGACCATGTACTCTTCCAGCTCTCTCACCGCAGCCAAGTCTGCCGAGAACCTCACAACTTTGTCGCCTCTGGGCCATGGAGAACTTCCCTTTCATAGGTAGCCACAAATGCCTTTGTTTCGCAGCTATCTATCTTCTTATGGATCTAACATGTGATGCAGTAACAGCCATAGACATCCTCAAATGCATCCCCACCCGTCAGCGCGACGTGGCTCTACAGCGAGCTCTATTCACTCGGTAGGAGGCGTGCTTGATAGTGCTCCTGGTAGCTTGGCTGCTTCGGTTTATGAATCAAACCAGAATGGTTTGTTTTTGTTCTTGGAATCTTCCATCACAACGGCTAACCGCTGGAAGCTATCTCGACCCTTCTTCAGCCACCAATTGTTCGAACCGGTCTTCAACCTCACACCTCTGCACCAGCTTCCACTGCACACAAACCTCCGACGGCTCGAGATATTCCCCCAGTCACCCTGACGAATATCACAAAGGTCGACGTCCAAGAATTTAGCCCATACTTATCCAAGGTTGGAGCGCTATACGAGCAGCTACAGCGATTAAAGGAAAGCGATGAAGAGGCCAACAAAGAGCAGCGCTCTGATCGGCAAGATACCCCGACCGAATCCAGCGGTGATGGATACTTGCGACCGAATCCAAAGCCTCGACCAACTCGTAAAGGCTCAACTGCATCGCTCTCGTCGATGAATTCGAATGATGGCCACGGTCCAGCCAGGAGGCCAAGTGCTGGCTTCATCCGAAGATCCACACATGGGCCGCCGCCCCTATCAACCATTCCGAATGTGTACTTTGAAGAAGAGTTTCATCTCGAGAATCCCCGCACATTCGATATCGTGAGCGAACGATCCGAGGTTATCCGACCTGCCAATGCCGAAGATGGGAAAGGTGCACTCAATGGAAGTGCTGCAGCACCGCGCAAGGCCCTCGCAACCAACGCAATCTTACAAGAGAAACTTTCCTGGTATATGGACACTATTGAGGTTCATCTGATAAATTCCATCTCGACTGCCTCCACGACATTCTTCACGGCATTGGGATCCTTGAAGGAGTTGCACTCGGAAGCTGCGGAATCTGTTGAGAGAATCAAGATGCTACGAAAAGAGCTCGAAGCGCTCGATGAGGAGATTGCGACCAAGGGTTTGCAAATCGTTCAACAACGAAGGCGCCAGGAAAACTTGCGCCAACTCAACGATGCTGTGCTCCAGCTCAAGCAGATCGCGGATGGTGTTGCGAGCTGCGAGACTTTAGTAGATGAAGGTGAGATCGACAAGGCTCTTGGGGGCATCGATTCACTCGAGAACCTTATTGCTGGTGAAAGGGATACGGCTATTGACGACGAACCTAAAATCCAGTTATTGGACTTGCGATCAGCTTCAGCTCTGCAAGGCGTCAATGCCGATCTGGCTCTTTTGCGCTCGCGGATCGGAAAGGCGTACGAGACCAACTTCCAGGATATTCTAGTCCGCGATTTGCGTCGACATGCTGAATCAGTGTCAGCCCCAGAGATTTTGCTCAGATGGGATGCTTCAGCGAATCGATCCAAGGCTGGCCACGCCAGGTCTCCGTCGGTTTTCCCAACCTATCTGACAAATACCGACGGGTTGAAAGCCGAACTCTTGCCGAACATGGTTGGATTGCACCGAGCGAAGCATATTGCTGCTGCAACTGTCGCTTACCGAGAGTCTGTCTTGCGTGAGATTCGAAACCTAATTAGACGACCTTTACCCAGCTCTGCGGATGATGACAATGAGTCAATGATGTCGGTCTCTACTGCTAGCGGCGGTCGTCATTTGTCGAATCAAGAAAAATCCTCCATTCTGGCACGGAATCTGCGGGCTCTAGACCCTGAAGATGGCGAAGACCTTCTGGTCAAGATCTACATCGGAGTCACAGAGACACTAAGGAGACTTACAACCCAAGTCAAGGTCTTGTTAGAAATCACAAGCTCACTCACCGATAGCGCACAGGGCGATTCCTTGAAATCCCCACCAGTGAGATCTCCCATTTCTAGTCCGAGACCAGACAGGTTCCCAAGCAATCCCATGAACAGCGCAGTGTTTGAAGTTCAAGAAGAGCTGCATAAAAGTTTAGATATTACCAACCTCCTTGGCCAAGCAGTGGATGTCGCGATTGAAAAGATCGTCAAGGTGCTGAAGGTTCGGGCAGAGCAGACTGCGCAGCTGCCACTCACCCTTTTCCTGCGTTATTTCACACTGAACCTCTATTTTGCCAATGAATGCGAGTCAATATCTGGTCGAAGCGGCACATCTTTGAAAAATGTGGTTAATGGGCACATTAAAGACTTCGTGCAAAGAAATCGCGACGCCGAGATGCAGAAATTGGCTCAAGGTATGGAATCGGATCAATGGAACGCCAAAGACTTCAACGAGAGGAACACCGAGTTACTGAATACCATATTGGGAAGTAGTACACATGACCCTCAAGAGTGGACCGACAGTACCAAGATTTGGATCTCCAATTCCGAATTGGACCATCATAATGAAGAGGAGACTATCGAGACGAATGGGACTAGCAAAGAGAAGACCAGGACCGCCACAATCGATTCAGAAACTTTTATGCTGCCCAAATCAGCTATTCTGTGTATGGATGGTATAGCCAAGTTCTCTCATTTGATCAACGGAATACCATCAATGACCGTCGATATCGCGATGTCTCTGATTGCGTACCTTCAGCTTTTCAACTCGAGATGTACGCAACTTATCCTTGGTGCTGGGGCCACCCGATCAGCTGGTTTGAGGAACATCACAACAAAACATCTAGCTTTGGCCTCTCAAGCGCTCTCCTTTACAGCTACTCTGATCCCACATGTTAGGGAATTTGTGCGACGGCATGCTGGATCGGGAGCAAGTGTATCGAATCTTATGGGTGAATTTGACAAGATCAGGCGACTATTGCAAGAGCATCAGGATAGCATCTACCAGAAGCTTGTTGAGATCATGAGCGGTCGCGCAGCTATTCATTCACGAACGATGAAGACGATCGACTGGGAAGCAGATGGCGACAAGGGCGTCCATTCGTACATGGAAACGTTGGCGAAGGAAACGACAACTCTTCATCGTGTTTTGACCAAGCACCTTCCTGAGACATCAATTCAGATGATTATGCTTCCTGTGTTTTCCAGTTATAGAGATCAGCTTGGGTCAAGCCTCAGAGATGCAAACCCCAAGACCGATGTTGGCCTGAAGAGGTACGTAGTACGCAGCATACCACCGGACTATCTACTAACAACTCTCCTAGTATGAATAATGATATTGAGTTTCTGACGACGAAACTCGGCAAGTTGGATGGGTTTGAAGATACAGGAGAGTATCTTCAGAAGATCATCAAGTCTAAGCGGGTCAAGACAGTGGAACCAGCCATTGAACCCGTAACAGAAAAGAAGAATGACGAACCCAAAGGGAACGAAGCAGCTTCTGCAGAAGAGGCTGCAGAGCCTACCGAGAAGAAGGAATAGGAGTTAAATATTACGACTACTTGAGATCATGCCACCTTTGGGTCCAGACCGAGGGTTATACCACGCTTGTGCAAAGTGCTGATATTTGACCTAGTTCGGTTACCGACAAACAGAAATATGGTGACTGCATCTAGATTCTGCCGTCCTGTCACAGGCGTGTATTCGTCTGTGTGCAGGACTTGATGAGTACGATCCTCGCAAATTCAAACTGCGGGACTTGCACCATGTTTCCACAGTTCAGAGTTATACCACTGAATACTAGTCATTGCGGCTGGCGTCAAGCTCATTGTGTTTTTTTCCGCGACCCGCATTCCAGAGCACACAACATTCCAGTCTGACGCCCTAACTGGGTGCTTGCTCCGTTCATCAAGCTGAAATTCTCTCAAAGGCCTCGTGTACACGGGAAGGACCGTCTCATCTTGGCGGGAACCGTTTGGTCGGGTTCCGAGATTTTGTCAGGGTCCTCTGGCGCTACGCCTCCCCGGCAGCGGCGTTTCTGTCATTCAAGATGATTTTTTTATTGTTTATAATTCAACATTTTTCAGAATTGACAGGATCTTGTTGGTTCAAACTATCCAAGTGCAAATCTGGTCCCTCCAACATGATCCATATGTGACTCGTGTCAGTTCTGATCAGTCAGGTTCTCGAATCTTGCTCGAGACGTCGCATGGAAATCCATCCCGGAGCATGAGCCAGGGGGGCTGACGATCACAGGCGCCAAGACGCCAACAATAACTACAGTTCAGCTTCCATGAGATTCACATGCTGATAGAATTGCTCCGAAATTTTTTTTGACTGGGAACACGAAAACGGAGATAATCCCGCGTCAAGAGGCATTATTTATTTTCCCGATGTGACATGAGCAGCTCCGTTGTACAAAGCAACTGCTGGCTATCAAGGGGGCAGGGAGGGATTTGACGGGTGAACCTTAAAAAAAGATCGGATGGGAAACAAAGAGGCAGTGATCTGCAATCCGGGTTGATCAATCGAATTCTAGATCGGTTGCAACTCAATTGACTTGTTAATTTAATCTCGCTATGTTTATTATTAGAATACCTATTTTGGCGTGCCCTTTATACGAACAGATTTTGCCCAACAGCCCTTGCAGTTCCATACAATTCAAATCAAATCAAGCCAACCTGACAGATTGCGATGCTATTGTACTACTTATCTGTACCTACTACAGCAGAGACTTGCTGTAGGTCGCGTTACATCCCAGCCAGGGGATCAGCCTTGTACCTGCAGATACGACATCACGCCGTGGCTGCGTTTCTGACGTGTCCCTTTCTCCGCGGCCAGAGTCGACAAACAGGAGCTTGTGATTTGACTCGACAGTTGGTGCAGTGTCGAGTAAGCAGGAGGTTGGTAAACCGTATAGTGCCTGATGTACTCAGTAGATGGAAAACCGGCAACTGGAGGTACCCCCAGGGGAAGGGAGGGGTTGTTTCAAGTTTACATATGGCTTTTCTCTGGTCACTGCGCCACATCACACGAGTCAACTCAATAGGTACATACACGTAATGTTCTTTTTCGAGTGGTCACTGGTCAAGTTTCTTTCAGAGTATTGGATGAGTCAAGGGCAAACGCCTATGTTCAGTTCTATGTTCAAGTCTAAAGTCTAAGAGGGCTGTAATCCCGTCTTTTTTTTGTGAAGGAGCTTTTGCGTCCCAAGTAAAGTATGTACAAGAATTTTATGTAAAAGTCTCTCTAGACATAGTCTAGCTTCCAGCGAGTGTAAGAATGTGTGTAATATAGAACGAGTGCCAGCCTCAACCCTCTTGCTAACACAAGAGGCATCAAGCCTGTGGTAGTGCAAGAGCGCGAAAAGGAGTGACGCGGCTCTGCATTGTTTGGAGAGCTCCAAGATATGGAACTCAAGTCCTGTTTTGCCCTTGTCTTGTCTGGGTAATCCATCCATCCATAAGCGCCATCTGCTCCAGCCCAAAAGTCTATAACGAAAGGCCTCGGTTTTGCAACACACGAGGGGTATCTTTCAGGGTATGTAAAATGAAAATCGTGTAGTGTAGAAAGGGATTCATGACATCGTCAATGCGGTGTTCAACGCCGCGGCGTGAAAAGGTGAAGAGGGGTAGGTGAAGAAGTGAATAAAGGGGCCTCCCGGGCAATGGCAGTAGGAACGCTTAAGCAGAGTAAGGGCTAGCGCCAGAACCGAGGGTGGCGATGAGATCAACGTCCTCAGTGACCTGGGTCTGGATGTCGTCGGGTTGCCAGTAGCAGTTGTTGCAGGGGAACACATCACAGCCAGACATTGGGCTGTTGGAATTCTTGGGCCACATCTGCTTGATGTTGTCCTTGTCGTTAGGGTCGACAATGGCAGAGACGTCGAAGTAAGTCTTGCCGTTCCAGCCACCGAAGGTAACCTCACCGAGCATACCGGGCTTGTCCTTAGCGCCCTTCTGGATAGCGTAGAAGTTACCGATGTACTTGTCGGGGAACTTGACGGTAACATCCTGAGCACTGCTGACAGTGACGGACTCGGGGCCCTCGAAGCCAACGTCAGGGGTGAAAATGATGGTGCGCTCCTTGTCATCAAGGGTTTTGAAGGTGACGGAGGCAGCGGCAGCGTAGGTAGCAGAGGCAACGAGGCCAATGAAAGCGGTAGCGAACTTCATTTTGGTGGTTTTTGTGGATTGGATTGAGAATGGGATTTTCAAGTTTTCTCGATTGTCGTCAAGACAAGAGTGTTGGTTTGTGCAGTGTCTGATAAAGGACTGAATCAGGACGTGATAGTCAATGTTACTCCGAGTGATGGAGTAGATTGATGATGACCGAGAACTAGCTCGTGAATATTGTTCAGGGATTGTATAGATTCGACTTCCAAAAGGAACGAGAAGTGTGAATCAAAGGAATGATCGTCCGAAGACAAGAGAGTAATCTGAAACGGAAGGACTGTATTGTGTGTTGATCAGAACAAAACATCTGGAGAAGGGGGAGCAAGGCCCGTTTTATAAACGATGTCTGAACACGACTGAACCCAGAAACCTGACATTTCATCCAATGTCAAGTTAGCTACAGTACCAGAGAGCAGGCAGGCAGGGTACTCGTGAGATCAGATTTGTCAAGGAAATCACTCGGTGCCTCAGTGGAGACAAGACACGAAGAGGGTGTCCTAGTGTCTTGACCCGACGGACCCTACAAAAAGCTTCCCGGTGGTGTTGTGGGGTGGTCAAGATGAATGTGATGAGAACCACTTCATCGGCCAACACAGCACAGGGCAGCACGGCATAACAGCACTGTATAGTAAGTTAATAACCATGAACTGCAAGTATGGTGATACCGAGGGCTTTCCTCACTCCCCACATAAGCGCTTGCTGTGGTAATTCCGACCCTCCTCTCATCCAAGGCAACAAATCCTTTCTATGCCATGTACTGTTGATTGTACGTATGCAGTGTGTACACCGCGGTGCCTGTTCTGGTGGTGGTGGTGTGGGCTCATTTTGGCTGTTCCTTACTGGCCCGTGAGATGCCTGTTAATTGCGGCCCGGTTCTATGTATAAGCTTTCACGAACAAAGGGAGGTAAGGCCGTTGTTTCAACATCCCTTTCACGGCTTCGTTCACCTTGTCTGCTCTTTGTAAGGGGGTCACTTATCGCGCTCATTGGTCGTCTCGAAATGAAACAATTTGACCGGCTATTAGAGCCTCATCTCAGGCTTTTTTTTTTTTTTTTTTCGCACCCTGGATGCTGGCGTACAATAAGCGCGCGACAATAAGGGACAGCAAATAACGACATTTAGGAGAGCGGGACGATAATACAGTATGGACGCGTAACGGGAGCCCACAAAGGCCTACCAGAGGGCAAAGGACTCCAGTTCGAGATACAAGCTCTTCGGGCCCTCTTCGTATGGAACCAGGGCAACGCTTCCCCTGTCAATTTAGACCAACAGACCGGGGGAGAAGAGGCATCTGTCAGTGAATCAGCGTAGCCGCTCCCAGTTCCGCGGCTGGGTACAGTACCGGTAGAGTAAGCTGCAAGGGTGTGACCAAGCGGGCGACTACCGCATGGGAACCCACAAAATCGCTCTAATTTTTCTTCTAGCTGCATATCGGCTTGGTTCTGCCAGCCACTTCTAGCTTCTTATTGGTCGTCTCGCTGCCACCAGTGCCTGGTACCTGACAGGCGTCCATGTGGTCGGACTGTGGAAGGCTTGTTTCGAAGACTGCCCGGCGCCGAATGGGTGTGAGAATGGTAGGAGACGTGTAGGGCCTGGGAACAGTGAGCAGGGTTAACTGCAAGCTGAAGGTGCACGTCAGCAATACCATACAGGACTTGTTTTCTCCCACTTCGCAGTTTGTGCCGGGAATAGTCTGATCCCATGCAAGCACTTACTAAATTATAGTGCGCAACGCTTGCTGGCATTACCAACAACCTGAGACTCGGTGAAAACTCTGAATATCCTGGCTGAGGCCAACCACTGACGCCAGTGTGACTTCCTCTTGCACGACTTTCTTACGTCGGCGACATGTGGATACTGAATCAATGGAATAGAGTAGTAATTGCGTTTTTTTTTCTGTATCTGAAAATTCAAAACAGACTTTTCAGTCCGGGCACTAACAGTTGAACATTCCTGACTGCGGCCCCATTGAATGATGCCGTCGTTAATAAGCTCTTCCTCTCAAAAGTCAAAATTCGGGTACAGCACGCGACAGCCACATCACAGGGCCAAGACCCTAAAAGACCATTCAGAGCTTATTAATCGACCACGCATGACGAGATTGACCGACTCGGTCAATATGTACTGACACGTTGCGGTGCCAATTAAGCATAGTTGGGCATGTTTTCCAGGCCGTTGACTGTGCCTGGCGATCAATTGTTCCTGGATGCCACGCTTCTCGACAGAAAACTAAGCATCTCGTCGGGACCAGGGTAGAGCTGCCGCGTCACCAATCATCTGCTAAACCGGCTGCTAAAAAGCTCACATCCCTGCAATCCACAATCAAGATACTGGGCCGTTGATTCATCACCGCGCCCAGGCGAAATAGCTACAGTAGCTACTGCACAAATATTGGAGATAAGGTAAGAAGACGGCAAGGTGGGGATTGGTCCGCAAATAAAACAACGGCGTCCCATCCTTCTGCTCACTGGGCTGGGCATCTGTGAGAGTGATGTTTTGTTGACAATTACGCCTTGGTAATTACGTTGGCCGAGGGGACAGGCGCCATGGGCTGGCCGAGTTTCTTGCCTGAGGCGTCCACACTAAGGCATGAACTAACGGAATGGTATAAACGGAGTGGGAACAGAAGAAGAGAAAAAGCTTTCTTGGTGCGTTAAAAACGTTGCGGACTTTCTTCCATCTTGGTCTTTGAGGCCGTCGGGCACAGTATGAAACTGACGTGAACGGTGCGAGCGCCGCGTGGCTTTGGCATCGTTCTCGAAATCGTCGGCACAGCCCGGAGAGTGCTCCGTTCCGGACGATCTGCAGCCAAGTACTACCAAATGAGTATGCATGTGAGACTGCTTATTAGTCTGTTGCTAGTATCTAGTTATTCCTTTAGGCAATTGGTTGCTATGGGTTCTGTTAAATTCGGTTGTGAAGTTTGACGTTCACAAACTGCCTTGTTGTTGATATGCCGATCATTGTTTTTGAACAAGGATTGTGTCAAAGCTTCTTCGATCTGTATGGAGGTTGACCCGAATTTTCTTGTTCGATTAGCTACGATCGATTGCATCTTACCTCATACTGTACCAAATTGTACAGTTGATGGCACGTCCGCCAAAAATGAACCAAGTTACTTAGCTCATAACCAATATTGCCCGTCAAAAGGTTCGTCGCTGCGAGTCATTGCGGCTGCCAAAATGCGAGCCGATTCAGAACCGCCTGCATGCAGAGGAGGGCTAGACTTCGCGTTGCGGCTGTCCAATCTTTCTGCAAAGTCATTGAGAGTTTCTTTTATGCAGTATCATACCAGGACGTGCATAGTGTCAGAGTCTAGGTCTTGTCGTTCAACTCGCTTAGTCCATCGTGGCGGAAGATGCAAGCAGAGTTTTCTTCTCTTAAACCAAGTTCGGTTTCCGAGTCATCCATGAATCATATGCGACTGGTAGAGAGCGATTGAAAGGCTATGCAGCAGGTTCCACAATTGAAGACCTAGCTTATCAAATACCGTAGTTGTATGCGGTGCGCAACTTTTGTGTGAAGTTGAGTGCAAAGCGTGCTAGTGGTTGTGTTCCAAAAGTAGGCAGTAATAGGAAAGCTCCACAACTTCGAGCATCGGCCGGCCATCCGGCGGTTCTGACGTGTGGCAGAGGGCACTGGATTTGATCCGGTCACCGAAGAAAGACAGCCCCGCTTGCGGTCAAGTTGCCGGTACACTTCGGCCAAGAATAACCCCTCTATTGTGATGCAATAGGTAATCGCTCAGACGTCGAACAAGGTTCGTAGTCAAGAAAGTAGAATGAGTGGGATGAGTAAATTCGCTCATACAAGTTGGTCAAGCAGATATTGATGGCGCTGGAATGCACAACTCATGGGGGCCTAGATCGTGATGAGAAACGGGTATGCCATGTTGGCATATGGTAGGGAAATTCAGACTGTATACAAACAACAGTCTGTCATATCGAGTCGAGTCGTTTTGGTAGCTCGAGCACCTGGAAGTTCTGACTTAATGTCGTACTGTAGTGCAACAGTACTTGGCTGATTGGGGTAAAGATATTAACAATGGCAGCAATTTTTATCATGTCCGGATAAATGGTTGAACGGTAGATTCTAAGGACCGGAGGCTTCCTGCATCAGAGTCAATCTATCAAAAAGTCTACTTTGTGCCGACGTTGCCCAACGCTAGGTTAGGTACTGCAACCCGCTAGAGATGGTGTGCGCGTTCATGATTGCGCAGGACGAAGATGGTCGTTCTTTGGCAAGCTGGCTTGGACATCGTCACTCGACGTTCACGTTTATCATGCAGTCCGGTCGTGAAAATGCTGATTCTGCAAGGCGAGAAGTAGTAAGGGCTCGGTATGAGGTGACCGGATACAAATGGCCGATGCTTGGGCAAAGGACATGATGCTGAAAGACGTTGTGACGGAATCTTTTGTGATTGCAAATTTGGCGTTGAGATAAAAAATAAAAAAAAGGAACACAAAGGGGTCCAAGAGAGTCTCTTTGTCAACAGAAAAAAAAAGGGTAGCGGTTTAGGAGAATCTTTTCCTGGCAACATTGAATGTCGTGGACAAAGAGGAGACGAGGGGCGAATAGTTCCGCGCGTGATCATGACTTCCGCTTCCGCTCTACTTCGGCGAGCACGTGACCCCGTCAGGTGCACTCAGGTTGCGACTTCCATAGTAACATCCATAGGTACTTACCCTGAGTGCCTGTTGATTATAGGAAGGAGTATTCCTGCTGCTATTTCTTCAATATCACATAGTTTATCCATAGGCAGTTATAAAGCGGAAACTTCTCTTTTATATTAGGTATCCAGTATGTGCAACATTTCATTCTCAGGTTCTAGCAGATCGTAACTTCATCAGAAACCAAAAAGAGACTACACGTTGATCGAACTGGACGCAACATCACAATCTTTCGATGACTGCTCTCTGTTGAGAAGCTACAGAAGGGCTCTAATGCAGGATAACTAGATCTTTCTAATAATACTGTGTGATATTTGGAGCGACCAGCTTGACGTTCTGCTTCATTGTAATCACCTACCCTATTGCGCCGCCAAATATTTGCGCATTTCACTTCCATGACAACTTTGAGCGCCACCACTGAGCAGGTGGAAAAAACTTAGATGCAATACATATGGAGATACTGGGTGGCTATGGGGCTTGAGCCTGCAAGTTTATTGTAACCTTATTGCTCCATGTATGAAAGCTGAGTTTGGCTTCAGTATTAATAACATGTGGGCCACTCTCCTGTTTGACGAGAAACCTTGGTAGATACTGCATGCTCTTTCGTTCTGCCGTCTTTATTAAAATGTCGACAGAAATTAGAGTTATGACTGGTCCAGTATTGAATGTGCTAACACTGGACAAGGTAAAAGTCTAGAGAGTGGCCAGGTCATATTATTCTGCAGGGAGTTTCTACTAGTTCCCAATCTCATGAAGTCAAATAGTTCGTATCAGGATCACCACTCAGGACACGGCCTCATAACGGCCCTGACATATTGAGAAAGATTGCTTGAGCACCACCTAGAACTGTTCCTGCCTCAGAATCATGATCCTGAACGCCATCGAACTTGTTTACACTTACTCTTCAATGAACTTCCCCATCACCAGCCCCCAAACATCTACCTACCAGTCTCCCCTGAACTAAATTTAAGCATGGATGAGTTGCTTATGTAACGATATTCCACCTATCCCATATAATTCTACCATGATGCAGGGACTTCTGAAAGCCTCAAGACAACAAGAGCTCATTCGAAGGACGCCTCGAAGCTCGTACTCCTGAAGAATAACTTTCATGGCTTGGATAAACTCATGTCGACCATACGGCTTTCTCCGTGTCGTCCGTATTGACCAGACATGTTCTATCTCCATGGCTCATCTTCAGCATCACGGTCTCTTTGAGACAGCCTCGCAGCTTCTCTGCCAGGCTCTCGTCAGGTATAAAAGAGGTCAACTCTCCCTCAGTCAACTAGGTATATCACCATCATTCTAACAATCGCCTTTCTTCAAAGAGTCCAACACCAGTCCACAGACTTATTCACTCGTTATCAGCCAACATGAAGACCTTCAAGACCCTTCCTCTGGCCATGATGCTCTCGGGTGTCATTGCAATGTCTGCCCCTGCCGAGCCAGCTGCTCCTACTGGAATGGGTGCTAGTCCCAACAACTGCCCTCCAGCTGTGAGTCGAAACTACTGTGTAACTTGGGTTCATGCTAACAAAAACGCACCAGGTTACGGTCACGGAGCCAGTTTACGTTACTATGACGGGTAAGTAAATTAGATCCGCTAGATCCCTCTTGCATAGATAGCAGTAGCATTGCTAACACTTATGATAGCATGCCCCGCGGGCCCTGAGGCTCCTCCACCAGGAATGCCTGCACCTCCTCCCGAGGCCACTGGTCCTGCTGCTGGACCACCCGCACCTGAGGGTCCCAAGCCAATGCCCCCTCCCGCTGGAGAGTCAAACCCTCCTGCCGCTAAAGAGACAGCTCCAGGCGCTATGCCCGAGGGACCCATGGCCCCTCCTCCCGCTGAGACCCCAGTTGCTCCTTCTTCTGTGCCTGTTGCTGCCGGTAACAAGGCCACCTGGAGCCTGGGAGCTCTTGTCATGGCAGGAGCTGTTGCGCTGGCACTCTAAGCACACCCCAAGAATGCTGTTGTACATATCCTCAACTCGGGTACTTGCCTCACCTGGGTAGGTACTACCTATAGGTACCCGGTGGTGATGTGTCTTGAATCCCGCTACACATGGGACTACTGGTTGACAGTAAATATAGGCCAAACGGATGTTAATGAAGGAACACTCTCAACTTTTCGAGTATACAATTAGGTAGAACATTGGCATGTCATTGGATATACCTTAATTGAAACATTGGTTCTGGATTCGAGCCTTGGATTAGTGATGGGATTATTGGGTGTCTAGTGACAAAATATTGCTTCATTTCTTTGATCTACATCATTGGGTATAAACTACTATACTCTGTACACTTACACTTCCAAATGATATCGTCAGTGTTGATGGCACCTGTATAAGCTTTGATCCTCGGATCGACCCCATCTTTCTGCTCAAGAATGCCGCTTGCAAGCATCTGGACAAACGATCCTTGATACGATCGGCAGTAGATCCGGAGACGTTGTCCGTCGATCCTATCTAATGCTGGAATTAATGAGGCTTGGAGGCTCTGCTCCTGATCTCGCCTGTCAAAAACACTACTTAGCTCCAGGTTATACCCGAGCTGATCGAGCCATTTGTTGTGGGTGAATCTTGCATCCACAAAACTATACAAACCGCCACTCTTGAGCCACACTGACCATCACAGTTCATTATCTGCGTAATACATATTCTCGTAACTCGAAAGACACCTTTCATCATATGCTTTTGGTTTCACGATTGGGCGTTTACTCGTCTTTGCCGATACTGCTAGCTCAGCGGGTCAATCATCCCAGTTGCCTCCATGCGCGATCGAACCTCTCGCACAAGGGCCTTCGCTTCTTCCACCTCGACACCGTCGTGACATAGTTCTCCCGCAAGACGAGAGGCTGTCATGTAATCTCCAGTTCGCATCGAGAATTTGGCAAGCCACATGCGAGCTTTGCTCGTGGCTGCTGTGACTCCTGTTCCTTCGTTGCCTGAATTCTCGTCGTTCTCGGCGCCATTATCAGAGCCAACTGGCGAGTCGTTGTGAATGGCAATTGACTCTGCTGGATCGGCTTCTGTAGCACCGCCGCCATCTTCTTGAGCCACGCATAATTCCATGTAGGATCTGGCCTCCTCTTCTTCGCCCAATTGATCGTACATGACTGCAATTTGTAGGAGAATATCGGGATCCATATGACCTGTGGCGCTGCGGCTACCAAGCAGATCTCCGCTGCCAAAGCTACTGCCCACATCGTAATACGCATCAGCGAGCAATGCTCGTTTTAGCGCTTTGATGCCGTCGCGTTCTCGGCCCATCTTTTGCAGACACGAGCCTACAGCCATCCACATTTTCCCGTCCCATGGCCGAAGACCAGCGGCTTTCTTATAGTACCATAATGAATACGTATGCATCTCAAGCATCTCGTATGTTTGACCTAGGCCGTACCAGGCCCGATAATCCCGGCGGTTCACGTCGACGGCCCGACGGTATGACTCGATTGCTGCGTGTGTGTTCTTGAGTTCGACGTACTCATGACCCATTAGAGTCCATGCTGAGAGACATGAACGATCAAGTGTCAGAGCACGCCGGAAATACTGGACAGCTTTCTCATGCATCGAGAGCAGAGAGTAATAATTCCCAATCACCACACAAGACTCAGGTCTAAACTTGTCGACACTAGAGCAAAGATGTGCGAGGAATGCTAGCTTCGGTCGAAGATTGAGGACGTAGAGAATGTTGGAATAGTGGTCTAGAGAATCCAGCCTGTGGGGATGAAGTGCCAGCAGTCGAGTAAAATGCTGTTCAGCAGCCATCAGGTCCTTGGCGTGATAAGCTAGCAGTGCGTTGCATGTGAGGAGAAAAGAGGAGGTAGGGAATATTGAGAGAAGTTGCTCAAGAGAGTTGGCGAGACCAGGGCCCTGCTGGTAAAGTTCGAGAGAGGTGTGCAAGTGGAACATGTAAGAGACAATGTTTTGAGGACAATGTCTGGATATTCGGTTCAACTGAGTGGAAATTAGTAACTTGAAGCTCGTTAGACAATTGCGTGTATGACTTACATCCTCGACTCGAGATATTAACGACGTCATTTCTAACCAGCAACCCCAGTTCATAGTGTACTTGTGCACGCTTCGGATGAAGTATTCCAATGCCTTATCATCGTTCTTTTCCTTGGCGAGCACCATTCCATATCTGTTAAAGACGGTCAGTAGAGCAATTACAGAGCCAATAGTTTCTGTACTCACAAATATTCAAGCCACCCCTGACTGCCCAAGACTTCATCATCTTCTGTCGTTCTCTCGTCGAACCAAGTTGCCAAAAAGTGACCTATCACAAGTAACTGCTTGTTGGTCACCGTCCCAAGATCCTGAGGGCCCATAACCATCTCAGAATCTTCGTTTCTGCGCTTCTCCCCCGACATGAACTTGGCGTAGAGTGCTAGGAACAGACTCTTCTGGCTAAGCTTGGGAAGGGGTACCGTTGTCGACGCTTCAGATGACTTCCCCTTCCCTTTTACAGCCGCGGAAGAAGCTGAAGCATGGTCGACTCGCGAGGCAAGGACGCTGGAAAGGAGCGAGTCTGGAAGAAAAACGGCAGCGCATCGGTCGTATTCTCGACAATCGAATAGAGATTTGGCTAAGAGGTATTTGCTAAGCTCTTTGGCTTCGAGTATAGCTTCTTCCGGGTCGCTATTCGCGGCAAATATGGGAGAGACGTGACTAGGATCTGTAGGATTGATGTTTTCTTCGTCATCTTCGGTTTCGGGAAGCGCATTTAGTAGTTCGGCGGCCCTGCTTTCATTAGTTTATGCGTTTGAGGGTCGTTTGATAGGAGGCATGTACCATTTTGAAGATTGATAAAGACATCTTTCCGAACATTTGACCACGGCGTCTTGTAGTGCAGCGCGCAACTGTGAAATCTCGTGGGCGCTGAGAGCCATGGTTTATTGTTTTGAAGTGTTGGTGGGGTAGCTTCTGCGACGGAAATAACAACCTGAAAACGTATGCGCAGACGTTCTGCGTTTACAGAAATCAATCAGTCAAGACCTAGAGCTCAACATAAGCTCACAGGTATTCAAGACACAAAAATTGGGCGTTGTTGAGGGCCTTAGCGCGAGGATTGAAGGTGTCATGAGCATGACCGCCTAGTGCTTGACAATCATCATATCAACAGCTTAGGCGCGCATCGCAGGTCCGTTTATATATTATATAAACACTGTCTTATGACACTGTGTGAGTACAAGAGGAATATTGATGTGAAGCTACCAAAACCGTTGAACTCGTTATTCGTCATTGGTAACACAATAATTTAAAAATATGATTCTGGATATAAAGATAATGGTTCGTGACATAAAAAGATTTTGATTTTCCTGTATCGCCAGACCAATATTGCAGCCACCCAACTTCGATTAACTTACACTCATTTCCAAACGTTAGATGTTGTACCACAACGGCCCCAGTAGGAACTCAGATCGGCCAATATCCTAAAGTTTTAGTGAAACAATGGATACTTTATCAGTTTTGTTTATGGATACAGAGTTTTATTCGCTTCAGTTGAAAATCGATGTCAGGCTTATCGGGATGTAGCTTGTAGAGGAGACAAGGGATATCAAGCCGTGGAATAAAGTCAAGCCTGATCACCTTGACCATGCCTCATTATATAGCACGTTCAATATCTTCTCACCTTCTTGGATGGTCGGCATGACATTTGGTTAAAATCCTTTCTCTGAAATGTCCTCCGTCTCTCAGCCATCGTACTTGTGAGCATCTACCATCAAATAATACAACCAAATCCAGCAAGGGCCATTATACCACCTGGTGTTTCGACATCAACACAATGTATCCCAACAGGGCAGTCAGAATATTCCCCTGCTTGATGTGTTGGACACCAGAAGTTAAGTGTTCTAACTACGTTTTCCTCAAGCGAAGCATATGCGTTGATTGCGAGGTAAAGCCAACCCGTTCATATCCAATCCCTCCACCACGCCTCGAACAAGTTTCACAATCTAACATCTCCTTCAGCGGATGCGCATGCAGTATGGCGAAAACGAGCAGATTGCATCACACATCCACGAGACCTTTGTGCGATACCTTCTCGATAAGTATTCCGAAAGGGACGGCATCACCTATGAAAATATCAATGCGTACATCATGGGTGCGAAGGAAGTCAACGTGGACAATATTCTTACCGTGGCGCTGGATTACATCTTTCGTAACTTCAGCGAACTTTATCATGCTGTTTGCGATGCCGTTGAGATCGCACGGGATAGGGGTCCTGTACGATGGACCCCAGACAACTTGGCCGAGAGACTCGAGAGGGTAAGGACAGAGCAAGAATGGGAACAAAAGAAGAGATAGGTGAATAGCAGTCATTTTGAGCTGAGCACGAGTAGCGAAGCCTTTGTGTAGATACTCAAACTGGCCTTATGCTGAGACTGTCGGGTCAATCTCGCAGGTGTTGATTTCGGGATGAATATTCCAGAATTTGCTGTTATATATGAATCAAGAACCATCATCTTGCAAAACCGGGGCTTGATGGAAGATGTTCGAGTTGCCAGCTTTAATCCATATCTCATCGAGTCACGGCACGTCCGTACTATCCATCCTCTCTAAGTAGACCTTGCCTATTAGCCCGCGCCAACAATACCATGGGAACCAGGTCAATCAATAAGCAGCTTCCTGAATAGACTCTTGACACCATTGTCAGCCTGCCATTTAAAAGCAGTGCAAGTCCTGCTACAGCTGTCCCATGCTCTCTCATTTTTATCTAGCTTCACAGATCCGGCACAGAATACTCTCTGACCAACGAAATGGGATGGGCTGCCCGGCCAAACAGCATGTATCACAGGGTTCAAATGGCTGTGAATATCAGCGATGTCCCACAGAATGGGCGTCAGTTACAACATTGTGCAATACGCTGCAGCACGTGCGGACCGAATCATCGTATTGTCAAGATCTGTCGCCGTTACCAAACGAGACGTGGTATAAGAGCGAGTGCACAAGACATGTTATGGAAAAATGAGCCCAAACTTTGGCTAAGCATGCCTCAAGAAAGCAGTAACTTCGTAAGCGATATGTCGATACCAACCCTCCTCGACGAGATGCAAGAAGAGCAGTGCCCACGGAAGATTATGCGTTGGCCCTGTAATCATCACTGGGGTAGTAGGAAGTGTAACGAATATGTCGACTCCCTAGGAGCAAGGTGCCTGGACTGCACGGTATGTACATGCGTGTGCATATTCCTGTGAGTAGCCGTCATTGATGAGATGTTATTGACAAGACTCGCCAATACAGAATCGCAAAGACATGGACGGTACGCCGACGCATACTCGATTTGCGCATATGTACGATGTGGAGCACTTTGTTGAAGGGTTTCGCAATGCAGGACTCAATGCAGCGTGCATCGTTGAGATGATGAAGGACGGCGCATCAGAGAAGTCTTTGCGTGAAGCATTATGCGTGATTCAAGAGAACAATACTGGATGGTATGATCGGATCAAGTACGTTGTCCCACAGGGGATCAGTCGGTTCAAAGCAGAAAAGAGGAAAGCTGAGGAGCTGATGTATGTACAGAGTAGGTAGATCGGAGTTGGAGTTGGGAATGGCGTTTTGAATAGTAACTTAACTAATAATTTATCTACTAGGCAGGTAGTTGGAAATCAGACCAATCATTTTTTAGTCTATGTATCTACTTAGAAACCGTAAGTTCGACCTCCAGTAAGAAATAGTTTCGAGACAGGTAAGTCGATAGCAGGCTAATCCTAATAATAATTACAATGTTAAATTCAGAATATCATCGCTAAAGAATTGTCACCATCAAGATCTAGCTTGCTGGCATTCTCACCGTTGAATCCCCAACTGCCACTAATTTACCAACCTTCACCGCCTAGTTAGAGGCTGGTTGCCCCTCAATTCCACTGGTCCCCTAGCCACTGTAGTCCCTTAAACAGGGGACTTGCCATGTTTGTCCTCACCGAACCAAATCATGAGTGGACAGCCCCTCCTGCTCCAATTCGCGAATGGAATAAGGAAAGAGGGGCAGCAAGCCGGGAGCCCCTCCTACCTTCTACTAAAAGATATTAGATTGAATGCCCGGTAATTATCGTGCATGTTCCGACGTCTACTAACTTGCTACCTACCTATACTGCAGTTGAACTTTTGATCAGCTCCGTGTCTAATTTCTTTTCCTTCTTTTCCACTCAAAAGGCGGTCTCTCAGTCCTTCCTTTCTTCTCTATACTGTACTCTCTACACACACAACTCACCAACAATGGCTAAACAAACCACCCTTGAGGAGTTCAACTCCGTCTACCCCAAGCTTGAGGAGGCTCTCCTCGACCATGCCCGCTCCTACAAGCTTCCCCAGGAGCAGCTCGAATGGTACAAGAGGGTAAGTCTGGATTAGGATATGAAGCTATTCCCAACTCTTAGGAACCCAATTAACATGCCACTCCAAAGTCTCTCGAGGTCAACCCTCTTGGCGGAAAGTGCAACCGCGGCATGTCCGTCCCCGATTCCGTTTCCCTCCTCCTCGAGAAGCCTCTTTCTGAGGAGCAGTACTTCCAGGCTGCTACTCTCGGCTGGATGACAGAACTTCTCCAGGCCTTCTTCCTCGTTTCCGACGATATTATGGACTCCAGCATCACTCGTCGTGGCCAGCCCTGCTGGTACCGTCAGGAGGGTGTTGGCATGATCGCCATTAACGACGCCTTCATGCTCGAGTCAGCCATCTACACGCTTCTCAAGAAGTACTTCCGCTCCCACCCTGCCTATGTCGACCTCATCGAGCTTTTCCACGAGACCACTTTCCAGACCGAGCTCGGTCAGCTGTGTGATCTGCTCACCGCCCCCGAGGACCGCGTCAACCTCGACAACTTCTCCCTCGAGAAGTACAGCTTCATCGTCATCTACAAGACCGCCTACTACTCCTTCTACCTCCCTGTTGCCCTCGCCCTCCACCAGCTCAACCTTGCTACCCCCGAGAACCTCAAGCAAGCCGAGGATATCCTCATTCCTCTTGGAGAGTACTTCCAGATCCAGGATGACTACCTCGATAACTTCGGCAAGCCTGAGCACATTGGAAAGATCGGTACTGATATCAAGGACAACAAGTGCTCTTGGCTCGTGAACCAGGCTCTCGCCATTGCCACCCCTGAACAGCGCCAGATCCTCGAGGAGAACTACGGTCGCAAGGACGATGATAAGGAGAAGGTTGTCAAGAAGCTCTACGACGACCTCAAGCTGGAGCAGCGCTACCTCGACTACGAGGAGAAGGTTGTCGGCCAGATCCGGGAGCGTATTGCCAACATTGACGAGAGTGGTGGCCTCAAGAAGTCCGTATTCGAGGCCTTCCTTGCCAAGATCTACAAGCGCAGCAAGTAAACTGGGGTTGCCGATTAATTAAAACAGTATAAAGAGAACGTGAGCTGGACGGTCGAATTATAAAAGTTACATATATAGCAAACCCGTCTCAGAGATACGTCACTACTATATAAACCAGAGATACCTCTAATGAATCAAGATAGACAAATGTCTTTAATATTTTTCACTCTTTTGGAATAAAATACAGTGCTATTGTAATCCTGAATAAAGAAATGGTACCAGCCATCTTGTTCTCAGTATTATTGCCGTTGTGGTCTTGAGACAAGGGGATATTTCAGCCCAAAGAGCCAATACAAATGAAACAGGTATCAGTTAGATCAAACGTAACATGCATGGTCTTATGCGCCCAACCTAACACCAACCCATCTACCCAAATTCTCCTTACCCAACCACATCAAGTCTGTATCACCGCAATCTTTAGTTTAGTCTGCTTTTTTATATAGAGGAAACCTTTGCCTTTAACATCATAGACATAATTGCGTAAAATCATAACGACATTCAGCGCGTCAACTATGAAGAGTGAGGAAGTCCACCCTCAGCTCAAAACCTCGACGAGTGACCGACTGTTCCAGCACGGTTGATCAAAGGCTCCCGAGGACGAGGGTCACGACCCCGGGACTGATCAACTGGCGCTGTCATCTCTCGGCGCAAAGAGCGGATTGGCATAGGGGGGACAGGGGGAGCATGGCTTGGTGGCTGCTGCATTCCTGTAGTAGACCGACTCCGAGGGCGACTGCCCATAGACATGCTAGAGGATGAGGGCGGAACACGAGGCTGATTGATGAGGCCAGAAGTGCTGCGGGTGTTGAACATGTTGTTGTTTTGACCGCCTGTGGCAAGGCTAATTAGAGGGCCGCCTGCCGGAGCCTTCACACCGTGGCCCTTATTTTCACGCCTATTAGGCGGTTCTGGAAAACTATTGGTCAGGTTGATTAACGGCTGTGGCATATCAGGAACCTTTTCGGGGATAGGTCGCCTGTTTGCGTCTCGAACAGATCGACTGCGATAGCTTGGCCGAGCAGACTGGTCTGTGCCGATGGGATACCACGATTTTGAGTCTGTCATGTTTTCCTTGGGAGTGGTAGGTGAGAGCACGCTGCCATTCAGTAAAGAGGGTCCCTCAGTAAAAGCTGCGTCCGTCGAAGGTACACTATTGTTGACTGGCGTCCGCTCAGAAACCTTGCGCTTTTGCTCATACCCCTGGCCCAGCAGGGATGCCCCCTTCGTGAAAGCCGAGTTTGCCTCGGTACGACTAAGAACAGGTGCTTGTTCTGCTATCTTGCGCTTCTCCTCGTAGACTTGGCCCAGCAGTCCAGCAGGAGAAAACTGGGGTTCCTCGGGCGGTGATCTATGCTTGTGGTGCACTGATTTGGACTTGGTAATGACGTTGGGTTGTTTGCAGGTGGCTTTGCGAACAAGCCCTGTCTTGAACTCGGGATCTGAATCTGGCTCATTCTTGTTCTTATCCTGAGCCAAATCCTTACCAAACTCCTCTAGAGGCTTGTCAAATCGATTCATATCAAGGAGCGGCTGAAAAGCGCCTATCGTATAGGGAGTCTCGTCGACTGAAACTTGGGTGTTATGTCCTTTGGCAGCCGTACTCTTCGATCTAGACATGGCCTTGGGAGATGTTCTTTTGTCTAAGGCCATTGAAATTTGAGGCGCCATGTCTTTCTTCTCCTTTTTCTCAAAGTCTACTTGCTTGTTGACCAAGTACCAACTTCGCCAGCGCTGAACAAGTTCCAAGAACCGCCTAGCAATCTGTCCGTCTTCAGCACAGAAGAAGTGAACAAAGTTTTCGCCATTGGGAAAAACGAAGGTCTTTTGCTGACTCTTTACGGCGTAACAAAAACGTCGCGGTGCCTTTAAGTGACGCCTGGCTTCGCTCTCCCTTGGCGTATAAATATCAAAGTCTGACAGATGGCACAGCACAGTACTGTCCTTGTCCGAAACCTTTGAATCGGGCTTCTTAGAAGCAAACATCCGACCAGATTCTAGCAAAGTGATCCACCGTTTGTTCCATTTGCCTGGTCTCGATGAATGGTACATTTGCAGAGCGAAACCAGGGGGAGGTGTTGGAGTCCGTGGCACTGATTTGATGTCAAGGTCGGGATCGTCGCTCTGTGAGATGTCATTGGTGACAACCAAAAGTGAGTTCTGTTGGTCACGATCCCATGAATTCATAACATCTCGAATCCGCTCATACCGGCGAAGGCGTCGCTCGAGACCCAGCTCGACATAGCATTCGATTAAAACGCTGGCTTTGGGGTCGATATCATGACTCGTCAGGTTGGCAGTCGAATAGATAATATCTACGGGAGAAGTATCGGCATTGACAGGGAGATTGATGACGGAAGAGAGGCATCGCACACACACACGCTGGAGGAGAAATACCATATTAGTTACTTCTAGCACAAATGTCAAGATAGTATGCGAAAGCTCACCCTTTCACCTCCATTAATGGCAGAAGTGGGCGCATCAGTACCCGGCACTATGCCTTTGCCTCCCTGCTCTATAAAGCTCATTTTGTCTGGTGAAGAAGATTCCTCGGGACTGTTGGAACGGCTGAAATCCAAAGAAAATATAGTCGGTGCCCCAGGGCTTGGCGTACCGGCTTCGCTATTTACAGCATTCGATCGCTTACTGCGGTATAGAAAAGGAAGCTTGTCAAGGACAAATAATCGTGGAAATTTTGGAAATGGAGTTGGGAGTTGGGCATGTATGCGCGCGAGGTCACGCTTCTTCTGCTCTGCGAGTATACGATCTGTCTCAGCCTCAAGACGAGCAACTTCGTCAGCCCAACGTTCGGCTTCTTGTTCTTGTCGCTCAAGTTCTTCCCGTTCGAGTTTTGCAGCGCGCTCGGCAGTTTCAGTGTTGATACGCAAAGCACGGAGATTGCGACTCTTGAACCGCGCGATGTCGCTAGCGGACGGTACTGTACGAAGTATAGGCGATTCTGGCGCTGGGAGGTCGAACACAGAGGTCGGCTGAAGAGGCTTGAACGAGTCCAGTCCTCGGGGACGACTACGACTGCGACTTCGGCTACGGCTACGATCACAGCCAGTCAGGTACGCAAGATTTTGGACGTAGTCTTCGTTTAGCGTTGGCGATCGTAGAGGTAAAGGTTTGGGGGCTAAAGATGGAAGCAATGGCGGGATGTTTGTAGTTTTGGGCGTTAGGACATATAACGGACTGGCCAGGGGGCTACCGGGGCCGGGCGGGACAGCGGGCGACGGCGCCGTTTGAGATTCTGACGCTAAATTTAAATTGCTTGATGCGCGAGCAAAGCTTTGTGCAGAGGGTGACACCAGCACTGGCGGAACCGGTGAGCGGACGACGGAAGGACCAGATGACAACGAACCTTGGCGGCGTCTTGTGCTTCGATTGTCAGTGTCAACTGCTCCCACCGCAATTCGTGGAGAGAGGCTGCCAATCACCCCAGTCACTGTCTCCGCTATACCCCTGAAGAATTCTATTCCACGGCTGCCGACTGAAACTGAGACTGTGGGGGGCGGTGACGCTGGCAGCGGCGGCGAGAGAATATGTCGTCGTTCTCGTCTTAATGTGATTAAAGACGTCACACTTTTGGATCGAAGCCGGGTGTCTTTTGTAGATAAGGTTGGCGAATCGAGTCGTGGGTAACAGTCCCCCTCAGCCAAGTGGGTTCCCTCCGATAGTGGGCCAGTATATACTTGGAAGGCTCGTTGAGATGCAGAAGAAAAGCTTTTTCCACGCAAGGTTCGATATTTGGATAAGTCTGGTATGGGTGGTTTCTCATCGTCGACCGGGTACAGCAAGTAATCGTGAAATTGTACCGGAGCGGCCGCAACCGCCACTGACGACGCCATGTCAAAGGCGCCCATTAAACAAAATGTTCCTGCAGTGGTGTATGGACCCTGAATAGTGCTGATGCAGCCCTAGCAGAAATGGCCCTGAAACGCGCCGATGTTCTCGGATCAATCTGCCGTTGTAAGAGGATTGGTGGGCGACTTGTCAATCAGTCGGGATCGTCGACAGGGTTACTCTCCGGTTAATGATTGTCGTATTGCGTGTATTTATTCCTTGGAAATCGATCAAGTTCAAATGTTGAATACAAGAAGGCTCGTAGCATGAGAACTTTTGATACTCGGTCGTTTTTGCGCTTTAACTCCAAAAAGACCAATTGTCGCGCCTTGGTCCAAGATGAGGCTAAAGCTTCAAGAGATCCAGAGGTTCACACCGGGTGGACTGTTTCGATCCCAACGATAAGATAATCACTTCGTATCAATGAAATTGCTTGAAACGAGAGTGTCCAGTTCGCAGTTTTTGACGTTTCTAAAGGCAGTCGACGAGAGAAGGAGCGGAAGGAAGGCGCAGGGGGGCCGTTTACCTAAGAACAGACCACCATGACAGTAACCTCGAGCTCCTCAACACTACAATGAGTCCTCCCTCGATAGACCCAGCTCCTTCTACTCAAGAGCGAGCAATGCAATGCAATTCGATTCAAATGCAACGATGGTATGCAGTAACTTCACAGTAGTAAAAGCTCTGGTATGAAGACAGATACGTACCTTGTATCCGAAGGGCTGAGGTTCAAGTCATCCCTTGAGGTCTTCGAGCATCCATTCCAGTGACAACGGGAATAATTTCGATCTTTTGATGCCGTTCTGGCTAAAAGTCTTATTTCTCATGGTGCAACGATACATAAACAGAGCAATCGACGATCGACCACCTGACCTCCCGAACCGTTAAATCACAACCCGGTGCCCACAACTTTCGTCCGAACGTTAAAACGCAGGTAGGTCCCTTGACGTATTCAACGAACTTGGCACAACCGGGGCTTATAAGCGTCTGTGATGGATAGAAAAACTACCATAACCTCCAAGGACATCAAGCGTTGATGAGTCAGGCATTGGTATTTTGCTATAGGTAGTCTAGCACTACGAAGACCAAAATATCGCTTTTGGCACTGACTCAGCCTTCCGAGCGGAGGGAATGGATGAAGTTGATGTAAAGAGTGTGGTATTAGTCCTTCCTTTTGCTTTGGGTGGGATTTGGCTCAAGCCCATTGCTACAATTCGAGATGTGCCCCCTTTTCCACTGCCAAGTACAACCCGACGAAGCATCTCGTCCCATCTGAAACCTTTATTTAGAACATATGGCACACATAAACCTGAAATATTCCTGTTGGTAGAGAGAAATGTGTGCGCTCTTACTTTCGAAACGCGCGAACCTCACGTCTCCACCAGCCTTTAAAGTCGCATGTTGAAACGTCAATCCCTAAGTCCTTGAGAGCCTTTGTGCTCAGGTGGCAGTCGTAAGGTCGCTGCACGCTGGCATTTGGATCATTCCCTTCCGTGTTTGGTTCGATCCCTTCCGTTGACAAACCCATGATCTCGCCAAATAGGGCTACTATCTCGTATTTGGTCATTCGATCTTCAGAAGAAAATTGAAGAATGCTTGGAAGAGACGCCCGTTCATTGTTTGGGGTGTCGAGATACTTAACTGAAATATCTGAAAATATTATCAGCGAATCTGCTCTTTTCTTGATACTCTCAACAAGCTGTGGTAGTACTTCTGGACGATGTCGGGGGTTCGATTGAGACAATTTGATTCGAAGGATAGTAAGACATACCGTGACAGACTCGACCAATGTCTTCCGTGTTTGTGGGATAACGAAGGGCCCAGTGGTCCATGCTAATTTGGGCTCCCTGTGTTTGCGCCTTCCACAAAGCGTCCATCAGCACGTTTACTGCACTCTCGGACGGTGTCTCGGCATTTCCGTAAAGGACAGGAACTCGAAGCACAACGCCCAAACCCTCCTTGCCAGCTTCCTTGAAGGTTTCTAAGACAGCACGTTCGCCATCAAGTTTGGTCTGACCATAGAGATTGGTTGGCCGGGGTTCGGCGTCAGCCTCATACGGAGCATCTCCGGGCACGCCAGGGAAGACGTAGTCGGTGGAAATGTAGATGACAAAGATATCCCTCTCAGCGGCCAATCTGGCGAGTGCTTTGCTCGAAGCGACGTTGAGTGCCCTGGCTCCCTCAGGGTCTTTGTCAACTTTGTCTGGGAACCGCTGCGCAGCGCCTTTAAGAGCACGATAGTCAGTATTTGTATCGGCCAACATCTAATTCAGCATCTTACAGTGAACTATGACTTGAGGTCTGCACAGATTGGTTCATCGAGGTTAGTCTGATAATATGATTGATTATAAGAGAGGCGGTACGAACTTGGTCTCGTCCAGAAAAGTTGCTACTTCTTTCTCATTTCCCAAATCAACTTTGAAGGTGTTGATTCCATCTGCACGGGAATAGCCTGTTCCTTTGACTTCCCAATTTTTAAGACCAAAAGCCGCAGACACTTCCCGCCCCAAGAGGCCGGTAGCACCTGTAACAAGGACAATACGTTCAGGCATTGCGTGACGGTTTGGAATTTGAGAAGGTAATTACTATCAGGAAGGAGGTTTGCCAATTCGAGGTTTTGGCTGAGTATACCTAAGTTGATGTAAGAAATGTTATGGAAGCTGAGACGTCATCGCCTCCAAATATGGCCAAGGTGGGGGTTATCATGAGGGGCAGAAAGCAACGTCGTACTTGTCACGAGCACTCAAGACCTCTCACCCTATAGCTGCAGACGAAGCAATTAATAAAGGGTTGGGATTGATCATAAAACCGTTATACTATATCGTGGCAAATGGATATTTTGGCGTATTAAAATTGGTCAAATAATGCTGTTGTGTTTCACGCCAATTGAGGAGAGTCTACATCTAAGAAGCTCAACATCAGCGTCGCTTCTATCATTATTGTTCGACATGCTGCTCGTATACATTTGAAGATGCGTAGATGTTTTAATTATCCGCTTTCTCTCACGGGAAAGTTTCAGTTACATTCTACATGAACTTTCCTCGCTGTTATTTTGCCCTTCTATGAATGTCCAAACAGACTCAATGTGCCTTCCCATACACTGACTCTTTATTATTCGTTGGCACAGAAAGGAGTGGGATCCCCACGGCAGAACGTTCAGCCATAGACCTCAAGTAACTGAAGTGAATATTGCACCAGTATCTAACGTCGTAAAAAAGATTTGTCTTCCGCGGAGGCAACCTGAAGTCAGCCTCCCGTTCCCAGATGATTCTTCTTGAGATGGTTTGTTGCAAGCACCTTATGGCTTGAATCTCGATATTCTCTCAGAATAGGGTATAAGATAGTTGTGATATATTGCGTATCATCAAACGTTAAGCCTATCAAGTCCTTAACTACCAAACCCATAATTTACATGCTGCTTTGGGTTACAGATCCAGATTCAATCTTGAACTTTATCGCAACTGATCTGTCACATAACATAGTCGCTCTGATATGCAGTCGAGTGGATGCGCGTTAGAAAGTTAAATAGCCGCCGCGTGCTTCGAACTGGCGCGGTACCCTTGAACGCCAACAACTAAGTTAGGTAGTCGAAAAGGGCATAGGCTATGTCGATACTATTGCCAGTCATACTCGGATTCCAGCAACCTTCGGCATGTCCGACGGAACCACAACGATTCAATTGGCTCAACATACAGCTTTATGCCTGCTTATTCTTGTAAATACAGACTCGCCAAACAGTCGAGCATTCGGCGCCGATGGGCTGTGCATGAAAGTGTGTCTGGCAGCTCTGACTTGCAGCCCAAAGAGTGCATCATCTAGCCTCTCATGACCTCATCAGTGGGCCCAATAACCAGATACAGTCGCGGCGGCGGGCCGGCCCGGCTTAGATTCATAGGTCTTGAGGGGTACAAAGTTGTGACTTGGAGTATACGATGGACTGTGTCTTAAAGAGGCAGATATCGGTCAGCCAGATATTGGACGAAGGGGACCAATGTCATTGAGAGGGTGTAAGCTGAAAGGTCTGAAATGAGGCTCCGTGATTGCCTCTACCTTCAGTCCTCCTTGTTGATTAGAGACGCCAGCTCCGAAGCTCTATCAAGATGGAACACCTTGGCGGATGCAGTAATCGTTTTGTCGTTCACCGCTGATTGTAATTGAGCGTAGCCTCCTTCAAAGTTCAAAAAAGTTACGCAGTCTTTCTCAGCCGACGTTGAGTTGCAACTGGGTTGGCCTCAAAGCAACACCAGCGCCTGATAATGGGTGCTCAGTATAAGAGAATACCCACACAGAGAGAACAATATGGAAAAGTGATACAAGAAATACGTAGTCCATAGATAGCCAGGTCTGTGTTGAGGGTTTTGTTATGCCCTTTTGACCATATCACGGGCCTAAGGGTTCATGGAGCGGATGAAGCTACCACATCATACACCACTGCCCTTCGGGAACAAAATGTCGTCACCTGTAGAAGCCCAAGGTTAGACATGTGAAGTTTTGTATGATGTATACTCATTGACTTGGCTATCCGTGCCTCGATTGAGATCCGAAATTCCATTGTGTCGTGGGAACGTAACTCAACAGGGGTCTACGAACAAATGCAGCGTGATGTAGCATTGATGAGACATGCTGTTGGGCGGTTCACACCACCACTTGTATCATGATGCCACCTTCTCGAGCTGCTTTCAAGTCTTTTCCTCACGACGCGAATCCCCAGTAATCATTACCATATAGAGAGGCGGAGCATCTCGAACGTGCCGAACTACAGATGCCAAGACACTTTGCCATGCAAGTGTGTGATGGTTATATCACAACCGAGGAAGGGATCTTTGCCATTACTTTTTGACTAATATTTGCGGTTGGTACACATGCATTTCGAAACCATTGGTGGATTTCTGTCGGCGGAGCGGACTTTCAAAGTTCGGCTCTGTCTGTAATAAATCATCGAGCAGTTGGCTTTGGTCGACTAATCATGCGGTGGGTTTGAGAGGGAGTGGGGACTTAATTATCGTCAAGCAAACCAGATGACACACATATCGCCGAGCTGGTGGACACTTGAACCCGTTATGCCTTCCTTTTCGATCGTGTTCGAGAATTTATGAGTCCTTTGTGCTCAGCTTGTGTGAAGTGATGGTTGAAAGAGTACATTATTAGCATTTATCTCTTTTCGACGCCCATGGCCTTTTCATCCTACCTTATCCCGGCGCCGACTTTGCGTTGTGTATCTCCAGGAGCTCCCGCTACGCACGTATCTGATCCTGAAGCGAACAGGACTGTTGAATCTTGCCACCCAAAGGAGCTGATGAATATGGTCTGTTTACCATCACATCAGTTCTAATGAACGGAGTACTCTGTCCGGCGACGCTCAATAACAAGATGGACGATGGATGGGCCACGCAGACAACAACGTTTGTGCCTATGGACCCAGTCTAAAGATGGGGACAGGCGAGTCCTGAGTACAAGCCGTCACGAGAGTGACTGGGAATATGTCTTGTCCGACTGTAATTTCCCGTGCAACTCTGGGTTCTCCAGTTCTAGAGACGTCGAAGGATATATCGTAGGTAGCTTTGGATACCAGAAACCACCGAAGCACTTCCTACAATTGAGTCGTTCTTACTAAGTTTGTCAGCAAGTGCTTGATAGAACTTTGTATATGCCTGGTCAGGACAGGTGATGGGGCGTGTTTGATAGGGAGAGCAGACTTCCAACAGAACCACCCACCTCGACGCGTCGGCCTACAATATCGACCAGATTCCCGGAGTCCCTATGATGCCCATGCCGATAGTATGTCGCAGAGGAGACTGGCGTCCAAGGATGCACCTTTGATAGCCGACGGAATCGAGACGTGGCCGACTCTATAGGCTGAGTCTATATCAAGTCCGCTCGCTCAGATTAAGTCACGTTGATCCTTGCGGGTCAACATGGTTTTATCTGGTTCGCAAGTTTAGCAGTGGTTCGCCCGCGAACGTTTGGAAGCCTTGTCAAGACTCCATGCTCCAATGGTAGGCCCATAATGTACCCATGGTGAAAATCATATCGATAAGAGGCCGCACACAAAAAACAGGCATAGTGGATAGTCGAGGATGATCAGCAGAGCATAGCAAGGCGAGATACAGTTTTTTCCGAACGCCAATGCCCAGATCTATGTTTCCAAGCTTCTTGGGGAAACGACTGAAGCATAGTGGGCTGGTCAGTGTTGTACAATCCGCATAGGATCTTGCCTTATGTCCATCCCCACGGTCGTCAAAGTTAGACTGTGCAATCAAAACAAGGCTGGGTATACTTGGCTCGGCAGGCCCTACAGGGGTATGGGAATGTTTCAATACCATCGCGAGTGTCGTTAAAATGCTGGCTCTGAGTTAATGGTCTGATGGTCCTGCATTCGTTGATCGAGCAACTACAATAGTGTGGCTCTTTCTGGTGAGTCCTAGGAGACCAGCCACCGGTGTTTCCAACAGATTCTTTCGGTTTCTGTTTCAATCTGGGGTTAGGCCAAACGTTCATTCGTGAATGCTGCCTCTTTGGTGATTTGCTTACTTATGGATGGGACGAGTCAGGTCACATAAATGTTGTTTCGGGGCAGTCGTTTGACAGCACCAGCTTCGGAATTCAAGTTCCGGTACAGAATAAGCACCTATAGTCGTTGATCGGAGAGGGACAAATGCACAATTCTCATATATCTAGACAGGAACTCAACGTTGTCTCACGATGTTATGGAGTGACCATAAACTACCTAGGTAACCTACCTACTAGTAGGAAGCTACCTATCCTAGGGTAGGGTACCTGGAGTGCTGCTCCTGTCTATTAGGTAGGAGACGAGAGTATCTGAATGGGGCGTACCTTCCAACCCTGTTAATGTCACGAATTTTGAGCCGCATGTACCGTCTTGTTAATGACTTGTGTCGCGCCTGCCTAGCCAATTTCCCCGTCAAAGTCGCCTTCCACCTCTGTCAACTATTCCTTTTCTGTTCCCACCCTTTCTGTTTATACATCTATTGTGCTGTCTTCTAGCAGAAATGTTGGCATAGTACTCATACTGCCTCTTATTTTATACCATGAACTCATCTTCATCGCCATAAATGTTACAATATTCGTGCCCCGATGTTTGGTTTCTCGCTGATCCCGAATTTCCCGACAACCAAGCGTCACCATGTTCATCTCAGCGACTCTGTCTTCACGATACACTGCACAGGAACAAAATAACAACTTATGTTCATTTTAGGAGAAGAGTATGTCGCCTTCGATATCTTTTTGCTGCACCAAGGCCCGCCGATTTGCCAGTGACGATATGCGAACCTGTTGACTGCAACTCAACAATATATATTTGCCATGCCAAACGAATGCCCATTTGATCATCTTCACCCTATCCAAAAGAAAAAGCCTTACCCGTGGGTCATTCCTTTAACCTCATAACTGCTGCCATCACACTCGCATATGCTAAGTACACCAAAAGTTGTCTGGTGAATCCCTGAACGAGACACTGAATCAAGATCCCAGCTAATAGTACAAATGATAGATACGTTACAATCGAGCGCACCGGAGTCATCGCGTTGAGTGTCAATATGGCAACTGGTGCTGATACAAAGACACAAACAAAACAGTTGAAGAGCCCAACGAGGGCGAACTTAGCATACCGCTCGGGAATGAATGTGATGGTGATACCCCCTTCTTCTGACACGAGCTTCATAGCCCTCTATCGACGCGTCAGACCCTATCATGATGGTGATACCAAGGTTGGGCACAAACTTACCATCATACGGCGAGATAACGGATGATGAAGCAAGAAGCGAATCCAGTGGTCTAGCTTGTCTGTTCTGCAAAGAGAGGCCCAGTCTTCGTTCTTTGCTCTCAGGTGAATTCCTTTTTCTTCTCCCCACTTCTTTCTTGCAAGAAACAGTGAGGTATCCAAGAAAACTCCGCTTGGCTCATCGAAATCCATAATCTTGCTGAATTGGCAAGCAAACTGATCTTTAATGCGTGTCAGCAAGATACAGACTGGAAGGAGGAACAATCTCCTACAGAAGCGACCGAGTCTAGTCATAAACCTTTCATGACATTCCTCGAGATCTCGATCACCCGACTCTATCATTTGCCTGTAAACGGTTGCCTCTCTTTCGATGAGATTTGCTTCCAAATCCATGCATAAGTTACCATTCTCTACATGCCGACGAAAAAGGATGTGTGCTGGGTCCCTATTTTTCAAGGCGGCAAGCTCCAAAAGCTTACCCCTGCCTTGCTTAAATGTTAGCAACCAACTGCAGACTCCAATTGGTGGGCGATCTTCCATGCTCACCCGTTGCTTGAGGTTGAGAACCTTTGATGAGAAGAATCAGGTCAGTTCAAAATCTGGTTTCAATGGTTCAAACAAACCTAGTCTGGCTTCTTCATTCTCCCCTTGTTCAGCCGCGCTTGCCTCCTGGCTTTCCAAGTCGCTCAAGGCGTATGGAATTTGAGACATAAAGCTTGAGGTATAGACAGGGGGCATCGTTAAAGAGTACTTTGAAGTTACTTGCTAACGAAGCTGTATAATAACACTCAACCACGGGGCCGTCAGCGCAGTTATTTATCTTTTTTAGAAACAAGATAATTTCCAACATGGGAACGTCACCTTACACTTCGATTTCTTGTGGTATAAGCTACAGTCAACATATCGGATTGAAGCGCCAGCTCACACTATCAGATGGTACACAGCCCCCCAGATAAACTTGGTCAGACAAAATGAAGAGGAGGGCAAGCACTTTACAAGATGATCTCAGGAAGTGCCATTTTGGGAACAATATTGCACATACTCTCTAATGCTCTACCAATTGACTTTCGATGCGTCACAGCTTGTAAGGGTGGTGAAGAAGAACACAGCCACGATGCAAGTAGCTGCCTTGTACCTCCAAAGTCTAGGATATCTATTGTTTTCATTTGTCATATGGGAAACAACTATCAGAGTCCGCCGCGCCAAGTCTACCATACAGAATCTATCTCACACCTACCGCGCTTACAGGGATTGCGACGACATACGAATATAACGAGAGTTTTCACCAAAGATCGAAGAATGTAAGTGGCCGATAAAACAATCATGGAATGAACGCATACGAATCAGGCAGAGCATGGCGTTATTTCAGCATAGATAACCAGCTACCTGTGGCTTAAACTTGATGCATCCTGATCGTCTCGGACTTTTCCTGATTTCCCATTTTTAATCCATGCTCAGAGTTGCAGAAAGTCGGAGGATGTTGCGATGCTACCGCACATATTGACAGTTCCCAGGCACGCCATAAAGATTCGTCCTATCCTAATATAATCCATTTAAGAAGAAGAGGTATCCGCGCTGACCTAATTAGCTATTTTCTTAAAGGGAACTTGCTGCTACTCATAAACGAATCAAAGAGGATTTTGACTCAAGGGGTCTCACTATAAATGGTATGGAGGATTTGAATTTGGGTTTAAGTCTGGCTAGAGGAGCGAGGCTCTCTTGGGCCATCTCTGGAGTCGTTTTCTTGGCGGGGAGGAGGAGGAGGAGGAGG